>JAWPHD010001741.1:0-297634 GCA_037043455.1 Cyrtodaria siliqua
TGAAACTTTGAGCAGTAAAGTAAATAAACTTGATAATTTATAAATTACTTTAGGGCGTGTTTTGAAGATGCACTCTCTAAATTAATGATCAACAATGTGTATTCTGTGTAAATGGACTAGATACATAGTTCCGACTTGTTTATTCTGTGTAAATGGACTAGATACATAGTTCCGACTTGTTTATTCTGTGTAAATGGACTAGATACATAGTTCCGACTTGTTTATTCTGTGTAAATGGACTAGATACATAGTTCCGACTTGTTTATTCTGTGTAAAAGGACTAGATACATAGTTCCGACTTGTTTATTCTGTGTAAATGGACTGGATACATAGTTCCGACTTGTTTATTCTGTGTAAATGGACTAGATACATAGTTCCGACTTGTTTATTCTGTGTAAATGGACTAGATACATAGTTCCGACTTGTTTATTCTGTGTAAATGGACTAGATACATAGTTCCGACTTGTTTATTCTGTGTAAATGGACTAGATACATAGTTCCGACTTGTTTATTCTGTATAAATGGACTGATACATAGTTCCGACTTGTTTATTCGAATGTATCCTAATTTGAATAGACGTTAGTCTAGTCATGTTTAAACCTGATTTTCGTTTAGCTACAAATAGATCAAAATAATTCTCCACCCCTCCCCATCCCCACCCCTCCCCATCCCCTCACAGTGCAATAAATTAGTAAATCGGATTTCCTATATACAAATGAAATATTGATCAGCAATCACCGGAACTAGGTATGAATGCGGGATATGTTCGGGCATTTATAATAGACCACGCCCGTTTACCAGACGCTGTAAATAGTTCTGATGTTTACATGTATTTATGGAAAATACCATACTTAAATTAAACACAAAACCATAAAGTTGATCAGAACGTCTTACAACCCCTTGTACAACATATTTATATTTAAGGTAGGTCGAAAGATAGGTGTGTGTGTGTGTGTGTGTGTGTGTGTGTGTCATTCTAAGTATTATAGTCCCTCCTCCAGTGCACCAAGTGGAGAATCCCCCACGGTACAGTGCATTACCATTATGACTGTTACATGTAGGACAATGCCGTTGATATATACACGCACTTTGAAAAAATAATTTTTATTAATTACTGCTGTACGCACTTTATAAAAGAAAAAATGGTTTTCCGATATCTAATGCATTTTCTAAGCTCATGAAACCGCATTTTAAAGTATTTTGAAGAAAATTTATTTTCCACCTTAAACAGGTATTTATCAAAAACATGTGAGTGTATTATATCTGTTCAGTTACTTATGGAATGTTTGATCTTATTATGTGTTGTGGTTTACTGGATGGTGTTGTCATTTGAAATCTTTTTTTTATTAAAATCTTTAATTAAACATTTAAAATGTTAAATAACTTCAATACAGGAGGTCAGCCGAATACATTTTGTTTTGTTAAAATAAATTGTTTAGTACTTTGAGAAGGAAGGTTGGATTCAAACCGGTTTTTTAACAATATGTCTTAAAACTCTGGAATGAACATGTGCAATATAAATAACTTTTTTGAGATGAACAAGAGAGCTAATTGCTGTTAGAATGTTCAGTAAAAAAAGTTAACATGTACCTTTTCACTATAAAATATAATAACTATAATGGTGGATCAAACATTTAAAGTAGTTTTGCCAAAATCTTAGATCTTGGTAAAAAATGGAAATGTGTTCTTTATTTTAGCATATTAACGCATCCATTTTATTTTTGTTACTATTCTTGACTTATTACACAATGCATTCCATTTCTATCCAGTCATATTAAATGCTATACTTATAATCATGTTATAATAGGTTTACACGATATATTCTTTTTTTTCAGTAATTTTATATTTCAATAAAAGCATTATATTCAATTAAGTTTATGGTACCGGTATGCACTCAATGTTTTCATACGTGTTTTACCAACAATAGCATTACAATTGAATGAAACCTGCCGCAGTGTAACGATTCATTTCAATGGTTAGTCGGATCCAACTACGACTATTGATACTTCTACAACTACCAGTCTCACCAACCGTACATAGCTTCGTCCCCCCACCACATAGCGAACGGCTGAAGCTAAATACGTCAGTATACCATACTATACAACTACTAACCTGGTTCACCAACCATACTTAGCTTCATCTCCTGCCAAACAGCGAAGGGGTGAAGTGAGATACCGTCAGTGTACCGGACTATACAACTACTAGCCTGGTTCACCAACCATACTTAGCTTCATCTCCTGCCATACAGTGAAGGGGTGAAGTGAAATACGTCAGTGTACCAGACTATACAACTACTAGCCTGGTTCACCAACCATACTTAGCTTCATCTCCTGCCATACAGCGAAGGGGTGAAGTGAAATACCGCCAGTGTACCATACTATACAACTACTAGCCTGGTTCACCAACCATACTTAGCTTCATCCCCTGCCAAACAGCGAAGGGGTGAAGTGAGATACCGTCAGTGTACCGGACTATACAACTACTAGCCTGGTTCACCAACCATACTTAGCTTCATCTCCTGCCATACAGCGAAGGGGTGAAGTGAAATACGTCAGTGTACCAGACTATACAACTACTAGCCTGGTTCACCAACCATACTTAGCTTCATCTCCTGTCATACAGCGAAGGGGTGAAGTGAAATACCGTCAGTGTACCAGACTATACAACTACTAGCCTGGTTCACCAACCATACTTAGCTTCATCTCCTGCCATACAGCGAAGGGGTGAAGTGAAATACCGTCAGTGTACCAGACTATACAACTACTAGCCTGGTTCACCAACCATACTTAGCTTCATCCTCTGCCAAACAGCGAAGGGGTGAAGTGAGATACCGTCAGTGCACCAGACAATACTACTACCAGTCTAGTTCCCTGACCATACTGCGGTATAAGCTATTCACCATGTAACGAAGGGACGCAACGCAATTTGGTCACAGAACCAAACTTTACCTACCAAGTAGTCACATGCACTCTCCATTGAAATTCGCCATTACAAGCAGTATGTGCACTTTCTCATAATGCAAATCATTGATAAAAATGAAAAATGGATTGCACATAAACTATTGAACATAAAAACTGATTTAAAAGACATAAACATTTTTAAAAATCACTTCAACAATATAATTATATTGTCTTAAGTATAACAAAGCATTGAACATTTTGAATACAAATGGAATATATATTGAATAATAAACGGATGTTATTAACAATGATAACGTTGTCGACTAATGACACACTAACAAGATATTGTTTTGGTGCATATATCTATTTTAATAGCGGAAATGCACGTATCAACTTTGTTTCTCAACTTTTTAAACAGCAAAAAGCATTGTTGTTTACCTCAGAAAGTTAATTTCCAGTCCACATGTTATGTTATTCAGATTCAGCCTAATGGTTGATTCATCGTGCCGTTTCCAGAGACCGAATGGGACAATTTAGCAAATAATTGACGTATTGGGTTTTTATCACTGCTGATGTCCTAAATTTAACATCTTTTAAAACCTCAAGAGCTAAAATGTAAGACTTGTGTACTGTTGTGTTTTTAGTTTGTTTTGTGTGTATTCCTTAGTATTGTAATAATGCAATCAGATGTAACCAATTAAATGAATTTTTGAGGCAAGAAAATTCAAAAATAAAATATTTTAATTTAAGAATAATTTAATAATTAGCTAATCCGGTTCCATGAGATTGAAAAATGAAATGCAGGTAGTGTCAAGTCGTAAGGATATTATATGTACTTGTTTTTTTTAAATTCAACTCTTACTTTTTCCACAGAACTTTTAGAAAACGTATAAATCTAAGACAGAGTTTGTATGATTTTTTTTTGCATTATTATTATTTCAAGAGATTTAAAGACATCAATATTCAAGCAATAATAATCAAACGGACACAACTCCAATTACGATAATTACACGTGTTTCTGATGACAATAATTACACTGTGTTTCTAATGGTATTGTTTCAAGTCAATCTTTACAATACGTTTTACTTATCTTTTGATTGTCTTCTTTTCCAGTATCTTCTTCATGCACTCCGAAACCTTTTCCACACACCAATGTTGAATTGCTGCCATCTTATTATCCCATCTTCCACAGACGTTTTCGTTTGAAAGACCTGTTTGGGTGAAGACATGCACAAATAAAACTTAAAGAACTAACCCGCCACACTGATTAATTAAAACAGAAAGTCATTGATCATCTATGTGAAGTACTGAAAAATTGACATTTCTGTGAAGTTGTTAAGACAAAAGTTAAGGACGACAGATTATGGACGGACGATTAGTGATCCCAATAGATCACCTTTGACGCAGGTGAGCTTAACTAATAAAGACATTACAATTTATATAGAAAATAGGAAATAAACATTTCTACGTTTCATTACTTTAATGAAACAACAAAAAGTAAAGCTACAATGGTGATATATTACTACTGGTTTGAAGATGAATCCCGAAAGGCTAGCTATAATACGGGCATGGAGTATTGGGATCAAGCAAGTACAAAGCAAGTGCAAGTACAAAGGAGACATCGGCCAGGCCGGGTTTTAGGTAAACAATTCATTTGCCATATTTACAACTGTTTTTACCTATTTTTTAAAAGAGTTATATGTTTGGGTCTCCGTATTCTTCTTGAACCTGTATTCCACCAGGCTTTATTCCACCAGGCTACACACGACGATGGCGAATCAGATATGTGACTCACAACTCTCCACACACAACCTAACAATTTGAATAAACCAGATTTACATATTTATTACTTCAAACATCATTCATATATTCATATATTTTCAATTCAGTGCTTTGTTTCAGCAAAACCAGTTATAATGTTCATTGCCTATTATAATTATGGATAAAAGGAAGTGAAACTAGTTTTAAGCAGCTAGCTTACATGCACATATGCATTACAATACACACAAAACATATTTGCGTAGACAGAGTTGTGGAATGCTCTGCACAACGTTACAAGATGGTAATTCATTATAGCAAGTTTGAAATATTGTTTTGTTTGTTTGTATGGTGTTTTACGTCATTTTCAACACATGTAAGGTTACATATGACGGTCGATTTTTTTGTGGTGGAGGCAGACCACCCACTTTTCCTGTGTAGAACCAGTACTGTACAACTCCCGCCATCCGTAAAGAATCGACACTGCATCACTTACAAGTCGAGCTTCCAGTGCGATTTGAACACGCAGAGGTGGGAGGCGAAGGTTTACAACGCAAGTTTGAAAGAAAATGATTACACAATATTAAAGTTATGGACTGGCACGGAACAGAATAATGACATGCCTAAGTATAGTATAAGAAGTGGCATAACTGATGCTCCAGAAATGCTAGACAGAGTTATGGATTTTGCAAAGCTCTGCACATCTTTACTATAATTGGTTATTCATTGTGGCAATGTTGAAAGTAAATCATTTAAAGATACTGAAGTATTGGAACGGACACAAAAGTAGGACGAACATCAAGTCCAATCACTATTTTTTCCCCGACTCAGTTAGGGATAACTGCATCATGCATGATTCTAGCAAAGATTTCTGGCAATATGGAAATGAAAATAAGGTAAACAATGTTAACGTCAGTCATTCGACAATAGTGTACACACAACACAATTTCTTCGTCCGACTAGGTTCAAATAGTGACAGTGGCAAAGAATATAAAAACAATACGAAAATCTGCAAGAACAGGTTTTACTTACGGTTTATCTTGAATATGTTGTAACGATGGTAACATTCTCACAACCAAGTTTGTAAACCAATCGACATCAAACCAATGGTCGGTTCTGTTTAAAACACATTCTAGTATTAGTTGTTATGAAAATAAAAAAAATACAATTATATGAATGCATGTGTGTGCATACAGTATGTCCTACATAATTTATACCACCTTACTGGGACCTTACGCCGCTGGACATGGGGGAGGAAAATCTCTATGTCCACCGACATATGTATGCCATCTTCGGGATGGTTAAAATTATGTACTATTGATTTTATGAATATTGAGTTCTGCTTAACCCAGGGCTGGAGGGCGTGAGCGGTAGCTAGCCTATTTCACTACCGTTCATGAACAGTCAGTCAAACCGAGACTGCAATATTTTGTATGTGTCGTGTTCGGCCGTTTCCAAAGGTCCATTATCATACTCTTTTACAAAGCAGTACGATATTAACATGTGCATGTGAATACTACATGACATATACATGTATATCACCTTACGCAGTGGTGTGTACATTTGAAATAACTTGTTTAAGTCAGAAAATAAATTATTTCAAGACAGAACTATTTATTGATGGGATTAAATATATGAAACATCAGGTAGATAAAAACATGGAAGAACTTACACATTCATCCAGCAGAAGAACCTTGCCTCTCACAACCATGGCAACATTATAAACCAGTCTGTGCAAACCATTATGGATCTGCCAACACATCAATCAAAGATATATTTTGCTGTGTGGTGGCCAGTTGATTGAGGATGCACTGGAATAAAATAATCTTGTATTATTTATATGATATGAACATAATACAATTAACATGAATACAGATAGCATGAGGTCACACCGAGGTGTATGTAGGCTAGCAGTTTTATATAGTTTAAAACGTATTACGCATAAGCTCAACAGGCTGTCATATCTAAGATGACCTGTTTGGTATAGAATATATTCCTGAAAACAAACGAAATGAAAATAAGCTCTGAAAGCTCCTACAATACCAAATATTAAGTAAGTAAATATTGATTAAGTCTGTTCGGTTTCCATTAATCAAATATCGTTTTGAATATCTGGGGGTTAGAGTGTCATCGCTACAGTGGGAACCCTTTGACCTACTAAGAGCTTTGTCCATCGCCACATATATGAAAAATCAACAATAAACCACTCTCATTCGATATACACTTATTATTAAAGGGACACAAGGCAATCTTGATATTTTAAAAACTCACGGCGTCACATTAGTTTTTCAACATAACTTGCATTTGCTCAATCATTAATATTACTTATATTAGTTTAAATTGTTTTGCTTATTATTAACTGTCGTTATATTTCACCAGCATATGGTACCGTAGAAGGGAACCCCAAACTTTTAATTTTAATTATACGCAATGCTACTCGATAAATAAAATGTGACGGTAATTTCAACAGATCTAATAATTGTCTACATTTCTGTGTAATTTCAGTGATTGATAAACACTTCAAGATTGCCGTGGGTCCTTTTTAAGAACCCTGGAGACACTACATATGTACTTGTATGACCCAATTACCTTACTAATATTAGCTAGCAATACAAACCCGATCTATATTTAAATTGTTTCCATTTAGCATGTTTAGACTACAAACTGGAAAGATCTGAATGAACGAATGCAACCAGTGGGATCGTACCTGCTAGGGTGAAATTAATATAACCTTTTAGAGCACTGTTTCCTGTGAGAATCAATGTTTATTAAGTTCTCTAATTTTATCTATGGACCCTGGCTATAACAAATGAAGATATAATTAAAAGCACTCTTCCGAAAACGGAAATAATATAATTTGCACTAACATTACCGTTTTAACTACATTCCTCCGTCAAAGCTGATCCGTTCACATTGAAATCGAAGCACAAAATGAGCGGGCCTTTTTTTCATTCGGCTGTTTCCGTCTTGAACCACTAAACGTGCCACGTGACATTCTTAACCAACTGGTGGCGTCCTGAATTAGGCGATTGTTCGAATTGGTCAATTAATTTAGCGCCAAATTCTCAAACATGTGCAAATCATGCACAATGGTGAGTAAGATCATCTACTCATCTAAATTCTATATTTAGTAACGTGGTGATTATACCACAAAAAGGGTGTTAATTATGATATACCTAATATCCAGTGGCGTTTATACGGTGGTCTTTAAAATAGCGATTTAAATGCATATGCTAACTTCCTGATTAAGAAACGATGGTTCCATCTTAACCGCACCATAACAATTTGAAATATATCAAATATAACGCTAAAACATCTATCTCCCATCTTTATTAATATAAGATACAGCATTTTTGGTCTGACTCCGTCTTATCAGAGGCATAACCTGGCACAGGCGCGATCCTAATCCGAGCCTTTTCTGACCTTACCAGCCCTTTTTATGACTGGCTGTGTAAAAAGCCACACTAAAAAAAACAAAAAAAACAAGAGGCTTTTAGGGTCAGAGAAGGTTCGGATTAGCGCGATCCAGATAGAAGAAAGGTCAGTGCACCCTCCCTAAAATCTAAAAAGTTGAGAAAATGTTTGTTTTAGTCAAACGGTGCTAGGCCCTTACGTCCGTTTAAAGGGAAACACGATATTCGTGCTTTATTTCAACCACAAGTATTAGGAAAGCAATACTCTTTCTATGGTATTATTGTGAACGTTAGCCCGATAGAGAAGGTTCCATAAGCACTTTATTTAATTTTAAAGGGACACACTGTAATAATATATATTTTTAAAAACTCACGGCGACGTTTACTCGATAAGGAGGTTCCATAAGCATTTTATTTAATTTTAAAGGGACACACGGCAATCTTATTGTTTTAAATACTCACGTTATCTCGTTAGTTTTCCTACATAACTTACATTTGTTCAATAATTAATATTAATTATAAGAATAGCCCAAAGCAACTTGTGTTTGCATAAGTACTATGTTAAACCTTTGATAGAATAAGAAGAAACAATGTAAATTCAAACTTGTACGTATTTAATTATATGCAAGTAGGTTTAAAGTCAAAATAATACTGAATAAGTAAATCGAAACGCCATTTTTAATGATTGATGCACACTTCAAGATTGCTGTGAGTCCCTTTAAAACTCTAGTCAAAATGTTAATTGTTCAAATGTTACCTGTTCAATTCTGTTTTATTTTAATAAATAATCGCAATGGCCACTTATCAATTTTAATAAACGAGGTAATTTCACTTTAGGAGAAAACATTATTAGGCAATTCAAATGATTATTCCTCACAACTTCAGCATTTAAAAACAAAAATAATTATAAAAAAGAAAAAAGAAAAGAAAAAAGAAGATAAAAGGAACGTAGCCAGGCGGAGGCTTGGGGGTCCGGATTTCCACATTTGTTTGATATTCTTATTAATAAGCTTGTACAAGTAGAAACTGTTCAAATTTTACCCATTCAATTATATTTTATCTGAATTGAATCACACCACTTATCAATATGAATAAACGAGGTAATATCACTTTAGGAGAAAACATTATTAGGCAATTCTAATGATTATTTCCCTGTGTATCGGAATACGGTAAAGAAACATAGGAATATATTCGATAGAGTAAGGCAGTGCTTCCGGATTCCTAAGTATCCTTTCCTCTCTCTGGGGCATCTCGACATAAGCTAAACTGTTGATTATATATTGTTAAACAGCAATTCCATGGTTTATACATGTGTAATAAAAAGTATTTTTTAAAGTAAAAAATGCTTGAAACTTCACAGAAAATAGCGGAGAGCTCATTTCCAGCATTCCACCACCACCACACACGAACGTGTGACCATGTTATTGTATGGGGTTATGTGTATACTCGCTTGGCTCAGGTACTCGGGGTGATCACTTCTATGGAACCTGAGAAAACAATCGATGCAGAACAACTTTCTTTTTAAGTACCAGGTTGAGGTATAAGTGAATAAGTGATCTTTAGGTAGATACATGCCATTTAATGTGGAGTGGTAAAGTG
Source organism: Cyrtodaria siliqua (assembly GCA_037043455.1). Lineage (NCBI taxonomy): Eukaryota > Metazoa > Mollusca > Bivalvia > Adapedonta > Hiatellidae > Cyrtodaria > Cyrtodaria siliqua. The sequence goes on from JAWPHD010001741.1 coordinate 9,671, forward strand.
GACAGTTTGACCAATGAAAATCTGTCCAGGCTAGTTGGTGACATGTAACCTTTGAATCAAATAAAAAAGAAATACTGAATAAGTAAATCGAAAATACTGAAATTTTATATTATTTAAATACTGACCGGTAAATGTTGCTGGAACTAAGTTGACTTTGATTGATTAGGTCCGTGGATATTCTCTGGGATACTTCCTGTATTCAGACAGGGAATGGTCAATTGTGTGGTTACATTGAAGTGCTTAGAGTATACATATCATTCTGTTATTTATTATCATAGTAGTCAAAAACACGTCTTGTCGTCGGATAACGAGTGTTGCCGGCTGGAATATTAACATCATAGACACGCTGGCGCAGCATTTTTTTAAAAGCCTTTTGGTAGTGCTATTAAAATTACACCATTTGAGACCGTTTATCATAATTTTGGTTCTACTGCTGTATGATTGAAAGTTCGAAAGTAGACAAAAACACGTCTATTCGTCGGATAACGAGTGTTGACGGCGGGCAGATCAACATCATAGACACGCTGGCGCAGAGTTTTTTTAAAGCATGTTGGTAGTGCTACTAAAATCACGCCATTTGAGACCGTTTGTCACAATTTTGGTTCTACTGCTGTATGATTGAAAGTTCGAAAGTAGATAAAAACACGTCTGGTCGTCGGATAACGAGTGTTGCCGGCGCGCAGATCAACATCATAGACACGCTGGCGCAGCGTTTTTTTAAAGCCTTTTGGTAGTGCTACTATAATCACACTATTTGAGACCGTTTATCACAATTGTGGTTCTACTGCTGTATGATTGAAAGTTTGAAAGTAGTCAAAAACACATCTGGTCGTCGGAAAACGAGTGTTGCCGGCGGACAGATCAACATCATAACTCGCTGCGCAGCGTTTTTTAAAGCCTTTTGGTAGTTCTACTAACATTGCATCATTTGAGACCGTTTATCATAATTTTGGTTCTACTGCTGTATGATTGAAAGTTCGAAAGTAGACAAAAACACGTCTATTCGTCGGATAACGAGTGTTGCCGGCGGGCAGATCAACATCATAGACACGCTGGCGCAGAGTTTTTTAAAGCATTTTGGCAGTGCTACTAAAATCACGCCATTTGAGACCGTTTATCACAATTTTGGTTCTACTGCTGCTGTATGATTGAAAGTTCGAAAGTAGTCAAAAACACGTCAGGTCGTTGGATATTGAGTGTTGCCGGCGGGTAGATCAAGATCATAGACACGCTGGCGCAGCGTTTTTTAAAGCCTTTTACTGCTGTATGATTGAAAGTTCGAAAGTAGACAAAAACACGTCTGGTCGTCGGATAACTAGTGTTGCCGGCGGGCAGATCAACATCATAGACATGCAGCCTCACTGGATATTAAAAGCATGATGGCCATCCTAGTAATACCATCCCACTTGAGATTGTTTATCGCAGTTTGTGTTCTACTGCTGTAGTACTGAAGTGTGTACAGCGGTACATTTGAACATGCGTTTTCTGTCCGATTAAGGGTGTTGCCGGCGGAAAATTCCAACTCGTAGATATGTGGGCTCAGCGATTTTTTAAAGCGATATGGCCGACCTATTAAAATCAACCTATTTGAAATTCTTGATCAACGTTTTAGTTCTACTGCAGTGTTACTGAAATTTGCACTGAAATGTACTGGAAATGGCGTTTTTGTCGGGTTTCGGGTGTTGCCGGCGAGCAGATCAACCACATAGACATGCTGGCGCAGAGTTTTTTTAAGCTTTATGGTAGTGCTACTAAAATCACTTGAGACCGTTTATCACAATTTTGGTCTACTGATGTATGATTTAAAATTCGAAAGTAGTCAAAAACTCGTCTGGTCGTCGGATAACGAGTGTTGCCGGCGGGACGATCAACATCATAGACATGCAGTCTCACTGGATTTTAATAGACTTGTTCCTTCTTAGAAGTGTCTTACTTGTCCTTAGTGGTCATTTAGTTGTCCTAAGTGGTCACTTAGTGGTCCTTAGTGGTTCCTTTGTGGCCCTCCGCCCGCCGCTTGCGTTATTTTGAGAGCGTTTTTGTGCGCGAGTACTTCACTTTATCGATAAAATATATATTTAATATCAATAAAATATATATTTAACAAACTAATTCCTTCTTAGAAATGTCTTAGTCGTCCTTAGTAGTCATTCAGTTGTCATTAGTGGTCCTAAGTCCTAATGACGTCATCGCGCCTTGTTACCATATATGGCATATTGTCAAAATATATTTTAAAGCAAAGAAAATCACTGCAAATTGATTAAAAATGAATATACTACATCTGTTTATTTATTTTTAATCAATTTGCAGTGATTTTCTTTGCTTTAAAAGACATTTTGTCAGTATGCCATATATGGTAAAAATGCATGATGACGTCATCGTTTCAAGATGGCCACCTCCAGTTGTTTCTTTGCATTTTTCAATAGGTCATATTTCCTTTATTTTTCATTGCATTTTGATCATTCTTTCAGCTTTTTTCAAGTTTTTCAGAGCCCTTTAAAATAAACCTGTTTGAAAATAGCGCATCAATCCCTTTAAGCATGTGATATACAGAAACTTGATATATATGGGGGTTTATGTTTTAAAAGCGTAGTAGGCACCGCAACAATTTTTTATTTATTTTTTTTCCAGTTGGAAGTTTTTATTTGAGTTTCATCATTTGTATAAATGTTAAAATGATGAATGTTGAATGTATGAATACAGTTATAAGTTCTGTGAACTGCACAAATGCCAGCATTCACGAGACTATAAATACGCATTACGTGGTCCGAGTATTAACTTTCATACCCCATCCAACCCCTTCTCCAAGAAGCGAAAACGGGGTTGACTGGGGTATGAAATAAAGCCTTAATTGTGGCTTACAAATGTGCATATTGTAAAATTAAAACATTTAATAGGTAATTTTAAAAGGTCATCACATTTTTTCAGTAAAATGTTTTTAAACGTGTTTAATTGTCGAAATATCCGTAATAAAAAGCCTGCTAATAAAAGCTTTCAAATCGTTAACTGGGATTAAGGCGGGAACACGTAATGGGCTCATTCATTTTGATACACATACGAGGGTGCTTCAAAAAGTTCTGTCACTAGGCATATATCCTTTGAACTGGATATTACACTGAGATAAAGTAGTGTATTTATAGTACTACTGGGTTCGCTCTCTTCAATTCCACAACAAAAATGAAAAAATTCCGGTTATTTATACCCCTGAATTACCTCCCCCTACCACACCTTTTGGATACTGGCATCTCTGAAAATGAACGTTGTAAAAATTATTTGAATAATTCTATGCTTTTAAATTTTCTTGTACGCCATCTGTTGTTATTCGCCTATAATCCATGAAAATGATTGTCGAGAATTCGGAAAGGTCTTGCTGTAAACCAGATATGAGTGAATGCATATCCCTTAATTTTAGCGGAAATAACACTGATTTTCTTCATTTTGTTTACGGAAATGTTATAATATCTTTTAAATGTCGTAATTATTCTCATAGTATTAATATGTTTTCATATTTTTTAACAAATCCTAGTCCTTCAGTGTTTAAATTTCATATTCAACACATTATATTGTAGAATTTTGCACAATGTTTAGTGAAAATATTGATCATCCAAAAACGCTATTTTAGAAGACTGCCCTTCCATTTAATGTCCATTTATCATTAAATTAATTTTACATGTTAGCTTAAAATGTTAATTTCTAAGACAATGCCTTTTCATCTACCATGCTTAAATTCTGAATCTTGTAATGCACAGATATAACTGGTAATGTATGAGAAATTTCAAAGGTCTTCGACAAGTACTTAAAGAGAAACAGGCATTTAAAAAAGTAACAGTTAACATACCTGAAAAAAACTCAGGACGAAAATGCCTCAGTATGTATAAGTGATGTATATTAAATGTTCCATAACTTTCGTCACACAAAAGATACAGCATTCATTTTACCATCAATGGATTGGTATTGAAACTCTCTTTCATTTAGTACCATACATCAACACTCACAACGAGCACGTAATTGTTAAAACGCGTTAGTGACAGAACTTATTGAATAACCCTCGTATATAGAAAAAATAGAAATGTACACATTAAAATGTTAGTATGTGATGTAGCGCTACAACCAAACGATATTTATTACTTTCCCTTAGCCTCGTCCGTCGGATGGCGGCGTAAACCGGGCGGTACCGTGTATCGGTCTAACCTCCGAGCACGTTAAAGAACCATAGGAATATATTCGATCATTTTCCATCCGATCTTTACCAAACTTTACCAGATGGTTAATATCAATGAAAGCTCAGAAAAGTTTGAAACTCAGCCAGATTGGACCAGTAACAGCGGAATTCATTTTTCATCCGATCTTTACCAAACTTTACCAGATTGTTAATTCAATGAAAGCTCGAACAAGTTCGAAAACAGCCAGATCCAACTAGTATCAGCGGAGTTATGGCCCTTGATTTAGTTAAAAATGCTATATTTTGCCTCGTTAAGACGATAGAGCCTACAATTCTCATCCGATCTTTACCAAAGTTTAACAGATCGGTAATACCAATTAAAGCTCGGAAAAGTTCGAAAACTAGCTATATTGGAGTTATTTGCCCTTGAATTATTCGGTAATGCCATTTTCAGCCTTGTGAATACTTTAGCGCTTTCATTTTGTTGATATCAATGAAAGCTCGGACGAGTTTGAAACCCAGCCAGATCGAAACAGTAACATCGGAGTTGTGGCCCTGTTTCAATTGTTGGGGCTGGCGTGGCGCAGTCGGTAGCGTGGCTGATTTGTAACCGGAGGCCCCGGGTTCTATCCTCCGTGGTGTCACTGAATTTCGTCGGTGTGTTCTTGGGCAAGACACTTTCCCTTAGCCTCGTCCGTCGGATGGGGACGTAAACCGGGCGGTCCCGTGTACCGGTCTATCCTCCGAGCACGTTAAAGAACCATAGGAATCTATTCGATAATAAGAGTAGGGCACGGTTCCCGGATTCCTATGTATCCTTCCCCTCTCTTTTGGGCGGCTCTAAATAACCTATACTGTGTTGATGAGCCGTTAAACAACATTCAATTCATTTTTTTGGTAATGTACACTGGAAACTCCAGGGGTCGTGGGAGTAGTATAGAGAGTAGGGGTACCAGCACAGTTTCCCAGAGCGGGCAACGAACACCAAGCAACTGTAAAATGTGTCGGCCATGGCTGTTAACTCAAGTACACCATAATTTACAAAAAATCTAAATGACAGCGCACTTGGGCCAAAAGCCCTGGCACATATTATTAATTACTTGAGCAAACCCACTCTTGGGAACTATCGCTGGTACCCCTACTCTCTATACTACTTGTATATACTAGATTAGATTATTTTTTATTAATTTCGACGAAATTTTCCAATCACACGACTCAAAACGGCATTGGCACCAGGTCTTCTAGCAGGAGTATTTCTACATTTTGCAATATTGAACGATTAACGGTAAGCAGGACGCAAGTGAGTTAGACAAGATATTTTCATCAGACATCAAAACAAGCATGCTACAAACACCAAGAATAATCTAACTATGTTATATATGAGTGAAATGAGAAAAATACGAGCAAGCATAGCAGCAGGAAAAAGATGGGGGGAAAATACCGAAGAATTGCAAGACAAATTGAAAATCCTAGTAGCCCAAAGAAAGAAAAAAGTTCTATCTCCAGAAGGTAGGACACTGAGAGCAAAAATAGCAGCAGGGATGAGATGGGGAAGAAATGTCAATGAATTACAAAAACAATTACAGGGATTAGATGGAATATTGAAAATCAAGAAAGACCAAAAAGAAGAAGACCAAAATGACATCGATGATACACAAGAAATGTCAGATGATAGTACAGATCAAAATGACACCGAAGATAGTGCGGAAGATATTCTGAATGAATTACGAAATAGATTTGAGGATCTTTGGACAAAAGTAAAACATGGTATGCAGAAAAGGGAAGATCTGTATGAAATCGCAAACATATCTATACAGTTGAAAAAACTTGGATATATAGCTGAAAAAGATAAACATGAAATACTCGATTGGTTGAACAAAGTTTTTGTCGCAAATCAATACAGATAATCGCATATATTTTCAGCGAAAGAGGACTTGCTAAACTTCAGATGCATCTCTACATTTCATTTCGGTAGAGGAATACCAAACGGGGTTCTAGTAATGTTCTTTCCTAGGACATGCTAGCAAGAGGACCTGCCAAACTTCAGATATGTCTTTACATATTTTACGGTAGAGATATATCAAAATGGGGTTCTGGTAATGTTTGTGGAGCTACATGTTGAAATATTACCCAGTCAGAGATATCACAGAATCAAGAATACTGGAAAAGCATCAAATCAAGAATACTGAGATATCACAGAATCAAGAATACTGGGATAAAACAGAATCAAGAATACTGAGATATCATCAAATCAAGAATACTGGAAAAGCATCAAATGAAGAATACTGAGATATCACACGTGGTATAGATAGTGGGGGTCCCAGAGCGGGCAACGAACGACAAGCAACTGTAAAATGTGTCAGCCATGGCTGTTAACCCAAGTACACCATCATTTACAATAAATCTAAATGATAGCATACTTGGGCATATTATTAGTTACTTGAGCAAACCCGCTCTGGGAAACTATCGCTGGAACCCCCACTCTCTATACTACTTGTATATACTATTAATTAGATTATTTTTTATTAATTTCGACGAGATGTTCAAATCACAAGACTCAAAACGGCATTAAAACCAGGTCTTCTAGCAGGAATATTTCTACATTTTGCAATATAAAACGAGTAACGGCAAGCAGGACGCAAGTGAGTTAGACAAGATATTTTCATCTGACATTAAAACAAGCATGCTACAAGCAACAAAAATAATCTAACTATGTTATATATGAGTGAAATGAGAAAAATACGAGCAAGCATAGCAGGAAAAATATGGGGGAAAGATATCAAAGAATTGCAAGACAAATTGAAAAACCTAGTACCCCAAAGAAAGAAAAAGGTTCTGTCTCCAGAAGGTAGGACACTGAGAGCAAAAATAGCAGCAGGGATGAGATGGGGAAGAAATGTCAATGAATTACAAAAACAATTACAGGGATTAGATCTTGAGATATCATCAAATCAAGAATACTGAGATATCATCAAATCAAGAATATTGAACTTGCAGCAAACCAGAGATTTTGAGATATCACCAAACCAGAGATATTGAGATATCATCAAATCAAGAATACCGAAATATCAAAGAATCAAGAATACTGGAACAGCATCAAATCAAGAATACTGAGATATCACAGAATAAAGAATACTGAAACAGCATCGAATCAAGAATTCTGACATATCACAGAATCAAGAATACTGAGACATCACAGAATCAAGAATACTGAAATATCACAGAATCAAGAATACTGAAACAGCATCGAATCAAGAATACTGAGATATCATCAAATCAGAGATACTGAGATAGCATTGAATCAGAGATATTGAGAAATCATCAAATCAAGAATACTGAGATAGTAGCAAATCATGAACACTGAAATAGAAGCAAATCAGAGATCTCGAGATATTATTAAATCGTGAAAACTGAAATAGCAGCAAATCAAGAATACAGAGATATCATCAAATCAGAGATATTGAGATATCACGGAATCCATCACAGAATCAAGTATTCTGAAATAGCACCGAATCAAGACTATTGAAATAGCATCGAATCAAGAATATTGAAATAGCATCGAATCAAGAATACTGAGACATCACAGAATCAATAATACTGGAAGAGCATTAAATCAAGTATACTGGAAGATCATTAAATCAAGTATACTGAAATAGCAGCAAATCAAGAATACTGAGATATTATAGAATCAAGAATACTGGGATATCACAGAATCAAGAATACTGAAACAGCACCAAATCAAGAATACTGAAATAGCAGCAAATCAGAAATATTGAGATAGCATTGAATCAGAGGTATTGAGAAATCATCAAATCAAGAATACTGAGATATCATCAAATGAAGAATACCGAGATATCATTAAATCAAGAATACCGAGATAGCAGCAAATCAGAGATATTGAGATATCAGCAAATCAAGAACACTGAACTTGCAACAAACCAGAGATATGGAGATATCATCAAATCAAGAATACTGAAACAGCATCAAATCAAGAATACTGAGATATCACAGAATCAAGAATACTGAGATATCATAGAATCAAGAATATTGATATTTCAAAGAACCAAGAATACTGGAAAAGCATCAAATCTAGAATACTGAGATAGCAGCAAATCATGAATACTGAAATATTAACAAATCAAAGATCTCGAGATATCATCAAATCATGATACTGAAATAGCAGCAAATCAAGAATACCGAGACATCACAGAATCAAGAATACTCAAACAGCATCGAATCAAGAATATTGAAATAGCAGCAAACCAGAGATATTGAGATATCATCGAGTCAACAATACTGAGATATCATCAAATCAAGAATACTGACCTTGCAGTAAACCAGATATATTGAGATATCACCAAACCAGAGATAATGAGATATCATCAAATCAAGAATACTGAAATAGCAGCAAATTATGAAAACTGAGATAGCAGCAAATAAGAGATATTGAGATTTCATCAAATCAAGAATACCAAAACAGCAGCAAATCAGAGATATTGAGATATCATCAAATACAGAAAACTGAGATATCACCTAATCAAGAATACTGAGCTTGCAGCAAACCAGAGATATTGACATATCATCAAATCAAGAATACTGAGATATTATCAAATAAAGAATACTGAAATAGCCGCAAATCAGATATATTGAGATATCATCAAATCATGAATACTGAGATATCATTAAATCAAGAATACTGAAATAGCAGCAAATCAGAGATATTGAGATATCATCAAATCAAGATCCGAGATATCATCAAATCAAAAATACCGAGATATCATCAAATCAAGAATACTGAGATATCATCAAATCAAGAATACTGAAATAGTAGCAAATCAAATCAGAGATATTGAGATATCATCAAATCAAGAATACTGAGATATCATCAAATCAAGAATACCGATATATCATCAAATCAAGAATACCGAGATATCATCAAATCAAGAATACTGAGATAACAGCAAATCATATATCTCAATAAATCATCAAGTCATGAATACCGAGATATCATCAAATCAATAATACCGAGATATCATCAAATCAAGAATACTGAGATATCATCAAATCAAGAATACTGAGATATCATCAAATCAACAATACTGAACTTGCAGCAAACCAGAGATATTGAGATATCATCAAGTCATGAATACCGAGATATCATCAAATCAATAATACCGAGATATCACAGAATCAAGAATACTGAAACAGCATTGAATCAAAAATACTGAGATATCACAGAATCAAGAATACTGAAACATCATCGAATCAAGCATACCGAGATATCATCAAATCATGAATACTGAATTAGCAGCAAATCAAGAATTCAGGTCTCACACCTCTATTGTCTCCCCTGAAAGCTCACGGACCTCAGAGACAAAAGGAAAACAGAAAATAATGCATTTTTTTCTCAATTTTAGGCAATTTGTAATTTGAAAAATAGGTTTTTCTTTGCTTTAGCATACATCTGCAGTGTAAAAGACAGATGATACAGAAAATCCCATGTTGATATGAGGTTTCATTCAGATTTCAGAATTGTTTGACCGAAGCACCACATATTCAGCTAAATAGTGTATGAATTTTGTATTTTTCTTGGGTTCACAAAACATGAGCGAGAAAAAAAGCCAACCTGGCTAACTTATGTATGTTATTGTTTTAAATTACTGGTCTTGGCTATACTGAAGATATTAAACCAACAACAATGTCTGCTGCCCTGCTTTGAAGCTCAGATGTTGGAAAAGGTTGTACAGTAACCCTATGGGAAAATTAATTGTGGTGCGAGACCTACTGAGATATCATAAAATCAAGAATACTGAAATATCATAGAATCAAGAATACTGAGACATCACAGAATCAAGAATACTGAAACAGCATCGAATCAAGAATACTGAGATATCACATAATCAAGAATACTGAAACAGCATCGAATCAAGAATACTGAGATATCACAGAATCAAGAATACTGAGATATCATAGAATCAAAAATACTGAGACTCACTGAATCAAGAACACTGAAACAGCATCGAATCAAGAATACTGAGATATCACAGAATCAAGAATACTGAAACAGCATCGATTCAAAAATATTAATATAGCACCAAATCAAGAATACTGGGATATCATCAAATCAAGAATACTGAACTTGCAGCAAACCAGAGATATCATCAAATCAAGAATACTAAGATATCATCAAATCAAGAATACCGAGATATCATCAAATTAAGAATACTGAGATATCATCAAACCAGAGATACTGAGATATCACAGAATCAAGAATACTGATATATCAAAGAATCAAGAATACTGAAATATCGCAGAATCAAGAATACTGAAACAGCATCAAATCAAGAATACTGAGATATCACAGAATCAAGACTACTGGAACAGCATCAAATCAAGAATACTGACATATCACAGAATCCAGAATACTGAAATATCGCAGAATCAAGAATACTGAAACAGCATCGAATCAAGAATACTTACATATCACAGAATCAAGAATACTGGATCAGCATCAAATCAAGAATACTGAGATATCACAGAATCAAGAATACTGAAAAAGCATCGAATCAAGAATACTGAGATATCACAGAATCAAGAATACTGAAACAGCATCGATTCAAGAATATTAATATAGCACCAAATCAAGAATACTGGGATATCATCAAATCAAGAATACTGAACTTGCAGCAAACCAGAGATATCATCAAATCAAGAATACTAAGATATCATCAAATCAAGAATACCGAGATATCATCAAATCAAGAATACTGAGATATCATCAAACCAGAGATACTGAGATATCACAGAATCAAGAATACTGATATATCAAAGAATCAAGAATACTGAGATATCGCAGAATCAAGAATACTGAAACAGCATCAAATCAAGAATACTGAGATATCACAGAATCAAGACTACTGGAACAGCATCAAATCAAGAATACTGACATATCACAGAATCCAGAATACTGAAATATCGCAGAATCAAGAATACTGAAACAGCATCGAATCAAGAATACTTACATATCACAGAATCAAGAATACTGGATCAGCATCAAATCAAGAATACTGAGATATCACAGAATCAAGAATACTGAGATATCGCAGAATCAAGAATACTGAAACAGCATCGAATCAAGAATACTTACATATCACAGAATCAAGAATACTGGATCAGCATCAAATCAAGAATACTGAGATATCACAGAATCAAGAATACTGAAAAAGCATCGAATCAAGAATATTAGGGTATCATAGAATCAAGCATGCTGAGATATCACAGAATCAAGAATACTGAAAAAGCATCGAATCAAGAATATTAGGGTATCATAGAATCAAGCATGCTGAGATATCACAGAATCAAGAATACTGAAAAAGCATCGAATCAAGAATATCAGGGTATCATAGAATCAAGCATGCTGAGATATCACAGAATCAAGAAAACTGGAACAGCAACGAATCAAGAATACTGAGATCAAGCGCTTGGCCATGATCGCATTTGGAATGCGGTTTGCGTGGCCGAGATTTTTCGGTCGATGAAATCGGCGTTTGACTGTCGCTTGTTTGGATGTTTGAGTGAAACGGGACACGCGCAGTGAAGCAGTTATGCTCTGAGATGACTTCGTGTTCGTGTATTTTATTTGGAAAAGATAGGTATACAGATAAAGATAATAGAACTATTTTTAATCATGTTCAATTATACATTAAAGATACTAACACTCTCTCGGGGCAGGACCCTACAACCACAGCATCATCATTCATTCCTTCTTGTTTAATCTTTCCTTATTCTTTTTTCAACGAAAAATGTATTTGAGTTAATTATATTGCAATCTTGTTAACTGTTAATTACAATATTGTTCGGACGGGCCTTTATTAATGTTGGAAGAACTTTGCTTGTATTATATAGAAGAAAAACAATAAAATATGTTTCAAGTAAAGTAACCAGTATCATGATCACTTTCATACTATCTTTGTTAAACTTGTTAAAAAGTTTATCAAAAGAGGTTATGACCCTATCATTTTGCAACGTACTGCATGCTTGGTGGTGGACCTTTTTACAGTTCGCCACTATGCTTTCCTCTTTAATTTTACGATGACCAGACAGGCTGTGGACCCTATGATGACGCCTACCTAAAGCCCATTGGGACGGTGGCGTTTGATGTTTGTCCATGATCTTTCTTGTCGTGCCCTTAATGGTTTATTCACTTACTGCTCTGGCTTCTGCAAAGTCATTGAGTACCTTCATTGTGGCTTTCTAGGCTATTGTTTTTTTTGTATTATATTTACACGAGCATATTTGTGTTTTACTTATATTGCCTATTGATGCTGCCTTGTTGGTTAGAGATTAGATCATGGCGGGGATTTCTTTATTTACACTGTCCTGTTTTAATGGGATGACAGTAGGGTAAGTGTGAGGTTTGGTGCACCCTAGAACCGGTTTAAACCCCCAGTGGCCTACTTTGCCACTGACCGTTCCAAGGCGGTAGCCCTATTGTCAACCCTTTTTGTGTTTGTGATGTCGTTTGCATTTATTATTGCTTTTGCCTTCTTGCTTGTCTGTTTGCGTGTTTGTTTCTGTGTTTTGTGGTTTACTGTCCTCCTTGAATGCTACTTTCCCTGTCCGATATTTTTATATTTCTTGTGATTTATACAGCGTTATATCAGTTTTTAGAGTAATGCAGCACACGGGTTGCGAGTTCGAGCTGAGACAAAATCGTGTACTTTAATATATAAAACGTGTTTTAATGGGTTATTAAGGAAATCATACCGACAGCCCCTATCGCGGGCAATAACGTCGTGAACAAAAGAAAACCACGCGTTGTACACGGTACCGGAAGCTAAACAGACGATTTGCGCACGAAAATAGAGCGTCGACGTCGCCTACGTAAAACCATAGTAACGTCCAAGGAAACGTCAACAATCGAAAGTTTGCTTAGACAAAATGGAAAACCATTACACAAAGCATAACTTAAATGTTAATAGCAGGTCGGATCAACAGTCATTTGGCAATATGGGCATGACCATATCTTCGTAAGTTTGTTTTCTTTTGATTGGAAATGGGATGAAATTGATTATTCTGAATATTAAAGTGCCAACTAAACAGTTGAAATTGTTGATAACGTTTTATTTTGCTTATCAGACATTTAATTGAAACAATATAGATATTTGTATATGTCAACGGGGTAAAGTTACGCCCTGTGACTGTAAAATGTCGCGACGTTAACTAAAAAAGAAACTCATTGTATTTTACGTTTGGACGCAGATTTCGTGCCTATAAGCTTTTTATTTATCCTCGTTGCATTGCACTAGGTATTTTAGCGAGCCCACCTCGGGTTTAGTCTCACCAGGTGTGAAATTCTGTTTTAAGTATTTCGATATTAATATTCACATTATATGATATATGTTTATCATACGGATAAAAAGCTGATTTATTTGGCTCATATGAATATAATATGAAATGTGTTGAGGAAATTGTGATGAATTGTAATTGATTTATGTAATTGTTATACTTACGCCTTCTCATTGTATCAGCTCAGATAATATAAACTGCCTGTTTGGATATTATTTGGACATGTATTGTAATACATGTACCTACACTGTTGCCATGCTTTGTGAAATTGTATGTTATATCCTACCGGGCTTTTAAGCCTATCGGAAATATACAAATGTTTAAATACAATCAATCACTGATCATTATATATGAAAAATGTATATTTTAATAAATATAGCAATGATACATATTTAATATCCCACTATATAACCTTGAGTTTCGTTTCGACAAGGTACATTCATGTGGTACTCTATTATTTCTAATTGAAATTCGACTTACTTTGTTGAAGTATTATAATAAGTTTTGCCGATAGTAAAGTGTAAACAAGGAGGTTCGTAATTAGTAACTTTTGCTTTTCTTTTCGACAAGGGACACATGGTATTATGATAATCACCACCATATAGTGTTATTATTATTATTTCATTTTTAATTTTCAATTTATGACTTCAATTCATCTTTGTTGTATGTGTCATATGTGATTTATAAATATTCTGTATTTTTTAATAGTTAAAGTACTGATTTATTTAAGTCACATGTATTGTATATATGCCATTTATATGTTGATTTGTATATATTTTGACTACTTTGACTGTAATAATTATGTATGTACACTCTCCTACTCTTGGAGGAATTAAAGATCTACTACCGTCCTGGCTGAGATAGAAAGCACGATCCCTGGAATAAATATAACTAAAACTTTATTGTCTTAATAAACAAATAAAATAAATTGGTAATAGATTCCATTAACTATAATTTACATTTATCTTAATTATATTTGCTCTTGAGTTACACATTCCCAAGAATTGCAATCAGTATTATGTACTTTTATTTTGCAAAACAAATGCATTGCGCATATAAAGATAGTGTGATTTTATTCATTCATATTTTCATTCTTTAACTAATCGTTTATTTATATTTTAAATAGTTGCATTAGACTTTTATCGTTTTATTTGTTTATCCTGTTTTAGCAACTGAGGTTGTGTTGTTGTTGTTTTTGTTTCTTTTGTTTAGATTACGATAGGATTAATCTGAACTAGAATCTAAGGGAATTTTATCAAGTAAAATATGCACTATGTTTAATACATATATACATACATTTTACACTATGATAGTAATATGATGATCATGAAATTATGTGTCTCATATGTCGAATCCGGTCGAGTTTTAAATATACGATTTGCAATTAACATTTATGTTTTGTTTTCTCAGTACTAGCTCTTGTTTTCAGATATATATAAGCGTTGTTCTGTTATACTTCAGTTTTGGTGTTGAGGGAAGATGGTCTCACCCTCCGAGGAACAATCCATTCTTGGAATCACAGACAGCTAGTACCCCTTCTGTCTTCTATTTCGCCTATATTCCTTCTTTGTCGCCCGATAATTTAAAACGCTCAAATATTCAGCGGATGGCGAATTGGATTATTAATATACCGACAGACCCTATTAATCCAGGTTTCTTTTCTATTTCTTTCCTATTTCTTTCTAATTTTCTAATTTCTTAGCGTGTTTATCAATATACTTAACAGAAAACTTACTTTTAACGTGAGATACTGGCATTCCGTACATTATATTTATGTTCGTGCATTTTGTTTGTATGTTGTCCATGCTTATGGTCGGGAGTTTTCTATATAGAGCTACAGTTACTGACTCGTGCTCTAAAATGAGTCAATAGTCAAGTCGTGTCTGAACGTACAGTAACCCAGCGTCTAATTACACAACTCAACTTTTATAATCCGTCACTTTTTAAAGAATTATATATTTTTTAATAATTCATATTTTCATTTGAAATTTTAACTGGCGTCGTTTAACCATAGATCTACATACACCTGTATATCCATGGTTTAACAAATATCGCTAGCGATTTATAAAACGTAATCTGCCTTGATTGGACTAAAACCTTGTTGATAAACTTAATAAAATATTGGTATGTGTTTCGGTGATTTCCAGGTTTTAGTATTCGTGTTATTTTCAAAAAACCTGGGTGACCGATTATAAAAGTTGAGTAGTGTAATATATTCCGTTCTCACACGTTATAAGTGTTTCAGAAGATGGTACATGTTTGATCTTGTTTGTCGACTAACATGTTTTCAAAATGACAGCATCTGCTTATAGAATGTCTTTACTCTGTGTTTTATTTTCGATCAGATGATATATTTTGCCGATTAATTCTTGTTTTTTTAAATTTGAGAGCCATTGTTTTGGTACATATTTATACAACCATTCTGAACATGTCTCTTCATATAGTCTGTCATTTTCTCTTCTTATTAAGGAACATTGTGCGGCTTCAAAAGGAAACTGTGCAAGGCAAAAGAAGAAGACTTGGACATTGACGAACCAATTATTAAGAAAAGAAAACTCAGTGTTGATGGCGAGGGCCAATGGCCAGAATCCCAAACAGGTAGAACCTCAACTTCCTTTCATGACTCCGCCCGTTCTTCTCTGTCGGCCAATCCTATACAAAGCTTTTAGCTATTCTGCGGGCGACGAGTTTGGTCACCGAAGTGCCGACACACCATAGTGACTCGAGTTTCTTTCTTATATCTTTATTATTTTCTTATGTCTCTGTGTGTTTAAAGACACATTTCCCAACGCTACTTGGTCATTGAAAAAGCATGGGAAGCTTGTATATTTACTGCCAGCACGCTTCATGGCTGACCAACTCCGGTAAATAAATTGAGGCCCGCTCTTAGTTTTTTTATTTGTATAGCATTGCTATATTGGGGGTAAGAATAGCTTAACAACACTTTATACCAAATATCAGAGCACAACACAATAAATATACAACATTCTTTAATGTGTTATTATGTGTACTGGTCACAAATGCTTTATTGGGTGGGCCTCATAATCTGAAGAAAAATTGAATATCACACTTTGCACATAAAATTGTATGGCTAACAGTGATTTACCCCCCCCCCCCCCCCCCCCCCCCAAATACAATAGGCTCGAAATATGTATTTAAGGCACCGAAAAATACATTGAACATTTTTTCTTTTCTCATGCTTTATTTTGTTTGCTCATGCTGTCCATGCTTTTGGTTGTCAAGATCATAGCGACGCTTGCTTATTTTACCGAGATCATGCTGTCGTTTCAGACTGGCTGACACAAGACACACTTGACAGAACGACATTGCACTATTTTACAAATCTATAAATAAAAATAGATGGAAAATGCATTAATATATCGACGAATTAAACGTGAATGATAAGACTGACTTTAATAATAATTTAAAAAAAGTACGGACATTTGGTTACGGTTTCAATTTGAATTTGTATTAAAAATGTATTGGGGCTATACTGTTTTAGCCTTGACTGTCTGTAAGGCCGTCCGTCCGTCGTTTACAAAACGCTTTGAATATTTCTGGTCACCTGCGACTACAAGGTCACTCACTTGGAAGTGTTGCCTTTAGGTCTGCTTTCAGTAAAACGTTGAAGTTTTATTTTTGCTCATATTCTCCGATTGCTTTCATGCATTAGGCTATAATATTAATATTATATTTGTTGATTGCCAAGGTCGTACAAAACAATTTGTCATTTCTGATCGCCTGTGACCACAAGATCAATGTCAAACAATTGGAAGTGTTGCATTTAGGAATGCTTTCAGTAAAATGTTAAAGTTTGCTCATATTCTCAGATTGCTTTCATGTAGTACATTCATATTTTATATGTTGATTAGTAGGGTCGTACAAAAACACTCCTGCATATTTCCGATCACCTGCGACCACAAGATCAAGTCAAGGTCACGCACTACGTTCAGTAAAATGAAAGTTATATTTCTGTTTGTGGTGACAGAACTGTTGCGTTTATAAATGTCTGTGATGAGTGTTCTTCAGCGGTGGCATTAGTCCGATATTTCCCTTATTTTCTGCACAAATGGTCAGACGTTTGTATTTATAATCAAGCTAAAAGATGACTAATACTATAATTTTGATCGTGAGAAATCGATAAAGCCATTCCCAAAAAAAAAAAAAGTAATGTTTCGAAACTGAAGGTTTTACCCCTGGATCCTCAATTTTCACTGGAATTCCTTTGCATTCTTATTGTTTCCAAACTCGACTCCTTCTACGCCAGTTATAAGTTTGACATGTGTGATTGCCTAAGATGACAGGAAAGTGCGGATATTTAAGATGCCACGCCTTCCCCATCCCCCACCTACCTCCTCCGACCCCATCACCCCTCGTCGACTGCTCAAGTTGTCATCTAATTTCAGTGTCTAATTATAACCAGTCATGACGTGATATAGTTTTACTTGCTTTACGTAGTAAAATGTTTGCAACATGACATTGCATTTACTTATAGAATGCGTAGTAATATGTTTGCAACATGACATGCGTAGTAATATGTTTGCAACATGACATTGCATTTGCTTATATAATGCGTAGTAATATGTTTGCAACATGACATTGCATTTGCTTATAGAATGCGTAGTAATATGTTTGCAACATGACATTGCATTTGCTTATAGAATGCGTAGTAATATGTTTGCAACATGACATGCGTAGTAATATGTTTGCAACATGACATTGCATTTGCTTATAGAATGCGTAGTAATATGTTTGCAACATGACATTGCATTTGCTTATAGAATGCGTAGTAATATGTTTGCAACATGACATTGCATTTGCTTATAGAATGCGTGGTAATATGTTTGCAACATGACATTGCCTTTGCTTATATAGTGCGTAGTAATATGTTTGCAACATGACATGCGTGGTTATATGTTTGCAACATGGCATTGCGTTTGCTTATAAAATGCGTAGTAATATGTTTGCAACATGACATTGAATTTGCTTATAAAATGCGTAGTAATATGTTTGCAACATGACATTGAATTTGCTTATAGAATGCGTGGTTATATGTTTGCAACATGACATTGCATTTGCTTATAAAATGCGTAGTAATATGTTTGCAACATGACATTGCATTTTTTGCTTATATAATGCGTAGTAATATGTTTGCAACATGACATGCGTAGTAATATGTTTGCAACATGACATTGCATTTGCTTATAGAATGCGTAGTAATATGTTTGCAACATGACATTGCATTTGCTTATAGCTCTTTGCTCCAAGTGTTTTGTCTTTTCATACACTGTATTGCCGATTTCTTCTGTGAGTCTTTACCTATTGTTCGGAGCGCTTGTTTCAGCCAAAGAATTTTCAGCCAAAACATGAACAATTTTAGCAATACGTATACAAATTATACATCATTGGAACTGGAGTATTTAATGGTAAATAATACACCTTAGTTTTGAAAATCGATTGAGAAAACAATATGTTGTAGCCAAAATGCTTTATTTTTTCGTCCCAGATGGGGCTATTCCCATGTAAATTAAAACTCCTTTTTTGATGGGACAGCATAAAATTAAGAAACTAATAAGTTCAGTCGACCTCAATAGTTTGCTATAAAACTTTCCCGATTTTTTAATTTACGTTTGCCAAACACATTAAAACCACTTTTGGATAAAACTTCTGAATTTGTTTTTCTCTAATATTTTATCAGTCACGTTTAATAGAGAACGCGGTGGCACGAAATACCGAAACCTACCCAAATAATCTACCCAAATCTACCCAAATCCTTACCTAAATCTACCCAAATCGTTCCTGTTTTGATGCAGCAGAATTTTGCAAAAACCACCCCGAACAATAGTACATATTTATAAGATCGTTCAATGCGAACAGAAATGGGTTTTGTGTTTGTTATTTCAGATTTATACCTCAATATCCTAAATACACACTTTGCATCGTGTAATACCCGAGGATATACACAGCATATGTTAGTTATTGTGGTACAATAGAGCATGAGTCTTGCACCTGTGCATTATCTCCCCGTACACGTGCAAAACGCATGCTCTATTCTATACATCTATCATGTTCTCTTCTTTTCGACAGGGCACACGTCACGTGGAACAAAAAGAAAGATAAGCAAAATAACAGAAGAAGGCTCTGGCTGTGAAACAAGTTGTAAGAGAAGGAAATTGTCACCTGGAACAAAAAGAAAGATACGCAAAGTATCAGAAGAAGACTCTGGCTGTGTAATACATTAATGAAATTGTATTATATACATAATCAGATAAGGAGTGTTGATCCTATAATCAATGTCAGAAATATGGTGTTTCTCTTTTGTCTGAAATTGCAACGAGAGCCGACCTTATAGAGAGAATATTATGTCAGTGCCTTTTACTATCAAGTTTATTAGGCGAGGCTTAGAAAACGAACAATGGCGAGGCTCTGCCGAGACATTCTTCGTTTTCGTGCCGAGCCTAATAAACTTGATAGTAAAAGGCACCGACATAATATTCTATTTATCATGTAGATTATCTGTATGAATTACTATTATTACCTATTTCTCAGAATAGTACGCTTATCGAGGATGCCAACATGTTGCTGTTTTTTGTTTGTTTTATGACGTCAGGCAACGTTACGTGCATGACGTCAGATAACGTTACGTACAATAAACGCCGAGGGAGTCCGCATTGATTTGCTCTATTGGTCAGTGCCTAATAAAGCAACATTTGTCAGGTCACCCCTTTATTAGGCAGAAAAGTGCATATCTGCATGATAAATACATGTAAACATCCATAAAAACAAGTACTACAAAAACAAACATGTAAGAACACTTTAAGGCTATACTGGGGATAAAGGGAAGATTCAATTTCAGACAACAACGAAACACTATCTTTCTGACATTGATTATAGGATCAACACAAGGAACAAATTCATTTGATTACCACTGGGAATATACCTTTAAAATAATTATTGTTCGCAATATGTATATTCGGCTCTTTTTACGTTGTTTTGCGTTTGTGGATGATTTGACAAATAAACGAATCAATACATGTTTTTACTTGGTGTTTTTTAACAAATAGTTAAGTACAACGATCTTGGAAATCCAGTTGTGTTTCACGCTTGTGTCTGAATGTATAGATACGTTATTGTTCTCTTCAATGGCGGCAAGAAATGCTTTATTAAAAATTAATGTCACGGATGCGGGTTCAAATCCCACTGGGATGTCGACTTGTAAGTGAGAAAGTGTCGATTTTTACGGTTCCATGAAAAACTGGGTAGTCTGCCTCCAGCATTAAAACGAGAGGGCCAATATGGCCCTATATCGATCACCTGAGTAATGGTCCATTATCGGACTTCTTCGAAATTTTATGGTCATATACAATCTGTGCAAGTTTGGTTAAGATTGTTCAAGAAATGTGGCCTCTGTTGTTTACCAACATTGATATAAAGACACTGATAAAGTTTAGTAAAGATCAAATACAAAATGTAGGTGCTCGAGTGTAACCTCTGGGACATGGCCAAATGTGACCCAGACCTAAATGTAATATATGAGAGCTGTGTGCCTTGTGGTTTCAGAAAAGAAGATTTTTTTAAGTTTTTCCCTGTACAAGTCTATGTAAAATATGTGACCCCTGAGGCAGAGCCAAATTTGACCCCAGGGTCACCATTTTAATATACTTCTTGGTAAAGAACCATAAGCTCATAGTAAATGCAAAATATTAAACCTCCGTCTGTTGCAGTTTCAGAGAAGAAGATATTTTAAGTTTTTCCCTATACATATCCCTATGTAAAACTGTGACCCCCTGGGCGGGGCCAAATATGACCCCAGGGTCACCACTTGAACTAACTTGGTAAAGGACCATAGTAAATGCAAAATATTAAACCTCTGGCTCTTGTAGTTTCAGAGAAGAAGATTATTTTTTCCCAATATAAATCTATGTAAAACTGTGACCCCCGGGGCGGGGCCAAATTTGGCACCAGGGTCACCATTTGAACAAACTTGGTAGAGGACCATAAGCTTATAGCAAACGCAAAATATTGATCATCTGGCTCAAGCAGTTTCAGAGAAGATGATTTATTTAATTTTTCCCTATACAAGTCTATGTAAGACATGTGACCCCTAGGGCGGGGCCAAATGTAACCCCAGGGTCACCATTTGAACAAACTTGGTAGGGGACAATAAGCTTATAGCAAATGCAAAATATTGATCATCTGGCTCAAGCAGTTTCAGAGAAGATGATATTTTAAGTTTTTCCCTATACAAGTCTATGTAAAACATGTGACCCCTGGGGCGGGGCCAAATGTAAAAAATATAAAAAGATCGGACAGGGAAAGTATAATTCAAGGAGGACAGTCAACCACAAAACACAGAAACAAACATGCAAACAGACAAGAAGGCAAAAGTAACAATAAAAGCAAACGACATCACAAACACAATAGGGTTGACAATAGGGCTACCGCCTTGGAACGGTCAGTGGCAAAGTAGGCCACTGGGGGTTTAAACCGGTTCTAGGGTGCACCAAACCTCACACTTACCGTGCTTCATCCCATTAAAACAGGACAGTGTAAATAAAGAATTCCCCGCCATGATCTAATCTCTAACCAACAAGGCAGCACCAATAGGCAATATAAGTAAAACACAAATATGCTCGTGTAAATATAATACAAAAAACAATAGCCTAGAAAGCCACAAGTTGTGCATTTCGTAACTTGTTATGTGGATTTTCTAAGTTGTCTTGAGCATTTCCTAAGTTGTATTGCATTTCGTAAGTTGTGATGTGCATTGTTAAGTTGTCCTGTGCATTGTTTAAGTTGTCATGTGCATTTCCTAAGTTGTTATGTCCTTTTTTTAAGTTGTTATGTGCATTTATTAAGTTGATATGTGCATTTTCTAAGTTGTCTTGTGCATACCGTAAGTTGTTCTGTGCATTTTCTAAGTTGTCTTGTGCATTTCGTAAGTTGGTATGTGCATTTCGTAAGTTGTTATTTGCATTTCGTAAGTTGTTATTTGCATTTCGTAAGTTGCATTTCGTAAGTTGTAATTTGCATTTCGTAAGTTGTTATGTGCATTTTTTAAGTTGTTATGTGCATTTCGTAAGTTGTGATGTACATTGTTTAAAGTGTCCTGTGCATTGTTTAAGTTGCCATGTGCGTTTTCTAAGTTGTTATGTCCCTTTTATAAGTTGTTATGTTCATTTATCAAGTTGGTATGTGCATTTTCGAAGTTGTCTTGTGTATTTCGTAAGTTGTTACGTGCATTTTTGAAGTTGTCTTGTGCATTTCGTAAGTTGTTATGTGCATTTCGTAAGTTGTCATGTGCATTTTTTAAGTTGTTTTGTGCATTTTCTAAGTTGGCATGTGCATAATCTAAGTTGTTATGTGCATTTCGAAAGTTGTTATGTGCATTTTCTAAGTTGTCACGTGCATTTCGTAAGTTGTTATGTGCAGTTTTTAAGTTGTCGCGCGCATTTCGTAAGTTGTTATGTGAATTTTCTAAGTCGTTCTGTGCATTTTTTAAGTTCTCTTGTGCATATTCTGTTATCATATGCATTTTCTAAGTTGTCTTGTGCAGTTTCCAAGTTGTTATCTGTATTTTGCAAGTCGTCTTGTGCATTTTCTAAGTCGTTATATGCATCTTCTATGTTGTGATTTTCGTAAGTTGTTATGTGCATTTTCTAAGTTGTCCTGTGCATTTCGTAAGTTGTTATGTGCATTTCGTAAGTTTTTATATGCAATTTCTAAGTTGTCCTGTGCATTTCGTATGTTGTTATGTGCATTTTGAAAGTTGTTATGTGCATTTTCTAATTTGTCTTTTGCGTTTCGTAAGTTGTTATGTGCATTTTTTAAGTTGTCTTGTGCATTTCCTAAGTAGTTATGTGCATTCGTAAGTTGTGATGTGCATTGTTTAATTTGTAATGTGCATCATTTAAGTTTTCCTGAGCATTGTTTAAGTTGTCATGTGCATGTTCTATGTTGTTATGTGCATTTTCTAAGTTGTGCATTTTCTAAGTTGTCTTGTGCATTTTTTAAGTTGTTATGTGCATTTATTAAGTAGTTATGTGCATTTTCTAAGTTGTGCATTTCGAAAGTTGTTATGTGCATTTTCTAAGTTGTCTTGTGCATTTCCTAAGTTGTATGTGCATTTCGTAAGTTGTCCTGTGCATTGTTTAAGTTGTCATGTGCATTTCTTAAGTTGTTATGTCCTTTTTTTAAATTGTTATGTGCATTTATTAAGTTGATATGTGTATTTTCTAAGTTGTCTTGTGCATATCGTAAGTTGTTCTGAGCATTTTCTAAGTTGTCTTGTGCATTTCGTAAGTTGTTATGTGATTTTTTTAAATTATCTTGTGCATTTCCTAAGTTGTTATGTGCATTTCGTAAGTTGTGATGTACATTGTTTAAATGTGTCCTATGCATTGTTTAAGTTGTCATGTGCCTTTTCTAAGTTGTTATGTCCCTTTTTTAAGTTGTTATGTGCATTTATTAAGTTGTCATGTGCATTTTCTAAGTTGTGCATTTCGTAAGTTGTTATGTGCATTTTTGAAGTTGTCTTGTGCATTTCGTAAGTTGTTATGTGCATTTCGTAAGTTGTTATTTGCATTTCGTAAGTTGCATTTCGTAAGTTGTTATGTGCATTTTTTAAGTTGTCTCGTGCATTTCCTAAGTTGTTATGTGCATTTCGTAAGTTGTGATGTACATTGTTTAAGGTGTCCTGTGCATTGTTTAAGTTGCCATGTGCGTTTTCTAAGTTGTTATGTCCCTTTTATAAGTTGTTATGTTCATTTATCAATTTGTTATGTCCATTTTCGAAGTTGTTTTGTGTATTTCGTAAGTTGTTATGTGCATTTTTGGAGTTGTCTTGTGCATTTCGTAAGTTGTTAAGTGCATTTCGTAAGTTGTCATGTGCATTTTTTAAGTTGTTTTGTGCATTTTCAAAGTTGGCATGTGCATATTCTAAGTTGTTATGTGCATTTCGAAAGTTGTTATGTGCATTTTCTAAGTTGTCTCGTGCATTTCGTAAGTCGTTATGTGCAGTTTTTAAGTTGTCGCGCGCATTTCATAAGTTGTTATGTGCATATTCTAAGTTGTTCTGTGCATTTTTTAAGTTCTCTTGTGCATATTCTATGTTATCATATGCATTTTCTAAGTTGTCTTGTGCAGTTTCCAAGTTGTTATCTGTATTTTGCAAGTCGTCTTGTGCATTTTCTAAGTCGTTATATACATCTTCTATGTTGTGATTTTCGTAAGTAGTTATGTGCATTTTCTAAGTTGTCCTGTGCATTTCGTAAGTTGTTATGTGCATTTCGTAAGTTTTTATATGCATTTTCTAAGTTGTCCTGTGCATTTCGTATGTTGTTATGTGCATTTTGAAAGTTGATATTTGCATATTCTAAGTTGTCTTGTGCGTTTCGTAAGTTGTTATGTGCATTATTTAAGTTGTCTTGTGCATTTCCTAAGTAGTTATGTGCATTCGTAAATTGTGATGTGCATTGTTTAATTTGTAATGTGCATCGTTTAAGTTCTCCTGTGCATTGTTTAAGTTGTCATGTGCATATTCTATGTTGTTATGTGCATTTTCTAAGTTGTGCATTTTCTAAGTTGTCTTGTGCATTTTTTAAGTTGTTATGTGCATTTATTAAGTAGTTATGTGCATTTTCTAAGTTGTTCATTTCGAAAGTTGTTATGTGCATTTTCTAAGTTGTCCTGTGCATTTCGTAAGTTGTTATGTGCATTTCGTAAGTTTTTATATGCAATTTCTAAGTTGTCCTGTGCATTTCGTATGTTGTTATGTGCATTTTGAAAGTTGTTATGTGCATTTTCTAATTTGTCTTTTGCGTTTCGTAAGTTGTTATGTGCATTTTTTAAGTTGTCTTGTGCATTTCCTAAGTAGTTATGTGCATTCGTAGGTTGTGATGTGCATTGTTTAATTTGTAATGTGCATCATTTAAGTTTTCCTGAGCATTGTTTAAGTTGTCATGTGCATGTTCTATGTTGTTATGTGCATTTTCTAAGTTGTGCATTTTCTAAGTTGTCTTGTGCATTTTTTAAGTTGTTATGTGCATTTATTAAGTAGTTATGTGCATTTTCTAAGTTGTGCATTTCGAAAGTTGTTATGTGCATTTTCTAAGTTGTCTTGTGCATTTCCTAAGTTGTATGTGCATTTCGTAAGTTGTCCTGTGCATTGTTTAAGTTGTCATGTGCATTTCTTAAGTTGTTATGTCCTTTTTTTAAATTGTTATGTGCATTTATTAAGTTGATATGTGTATTTTCTAAGTTGTCTTGTGCATATCGTAAGTTGTTCTGAGCATTTTCTAAGTTGTCTTGTGCATTTCGTAAGTTGTTATGTGATTTTTTTAAATTATCTTGTGCATTTCCTAAGTTGTTATGTGCATTTCGTAAGTTGTGATGTACATTGTTTAAATGTGTCCTATGCATTGTTTAAGTTGTCATGTGCCTTTTCTAAGTTGTTATGTCCCTTTTTTAAGTTGTTATGTGCATTTATTAAGTTGTCATGTGCATTTTCTAAGTTGTGCATTTCGTAAGTTGTTATGTGCATTTTTGAAGTTGTCTTGTGCATTTCGTAAGTTGTTATGTCCATTTCGTAAGTTGTTATGTGGCATGTGCATTTTCTAAGTTGTGCATTTCGTAAGTTGTTATGTGCATTTTTGAAGTTGTCTTGTGCATTTCGTAAGTTGTTATGTGCATTTCGTAAGTCGTTATGTGCAGTTTTTAAGTTGTCGCGCGCATTTCATAAGTTGTTATGTGCATATTCTAAGTTGTTCTGTGCATTTTTTAAGTTCTCTTGTGCATATTCTATGTTATCATATGCATTTTCTAAGTTGTCTTGTGCAGTTTCCAAGTTGTTATCTGTATTTTGCAAGTCGTCTTGTGCATTTTCTAAGTCGTTATATACATCTTCTATGTTGTGATTTTCGTAAGTAGTTATGTGCATTTTCTAAGTTGTCCTGTGCATTTCGTAAGTTGTTATGTGCATTTCGTAAGTTTTTATATGCATTTTCTAAGTTGTCCTGTGCATTTCGTATGTTGTTATGTGCATTTTGAAAGTTGATATTTGCATATTCTAAGTTGTCTTGTGCGTTTCGTAAGTTGTTATGTGCATTATTTAAGTTGTCTTGTGCATTTCCTAAGTAGTTATGTGCATTCGTAAATTGTGATGTGCATTGTTTAATTTGTAATGTGCATCGTTTAAGTTCTCCTGTGCATTGTTTAAGTTGACATGTGCATATTCTATGTTGTTATGTGCATTTTCTAAGTTGTGCATTTTCTAAGTTGTCTTGTGCATTTTTTAAGTTGTTATGTGCATTTATTAAGTAGTTATGTGCATTTTCTAAGTTGTTCATTTCGAAAGTTGTTATGTGCATTTTCTAAGTTGTCTTGTGCATTTCCTAAGTTGTATGTGCATTTCGTAAGTTGTCCTGTGCATTGTTTAAGTTGGCATGTGCATATTCTAAGTTGTTATGTGCATTTCGAAAGATGTTATGTGCATTTTCTAAGTTGTCTCTTGCATTTCGTAAGTCGTTATGTGCAGTTTTTAAGTTGTCGCGCGCATTATATAAGTTGTTATGTGCATTTTCTAAGTTGTTCTGTGCATTTTTTAAGTTCTCTTGTGCATATTCTATGTTATCATATGCATTTTCTAAGTTGTCTTGTGCAGTTTCCAAGTTGTTATCTGTATTTTGCAAGTCGTCTTGTGCATTTTCTAAGTCGTTATATACATCTTCTATGTTGTGATTTTCGTAAGTAGTTATGTGCATTTTCTAAGTTGTCCTGTGCATTTCGTAAGTTGTTATGTGCATTTCGTAAGTTTTTATATGCATTTTCTAAGTTGTCCTGTGCATTTCGTATGTTGTTATGTGCATTTTGAAAGTTGTTATTTGCATTTTCTAAGTTGTCTTGTGCGTTTCGTAAGTTGTTATGTGCATTTTTTAAGTTGTCTTGTACATTTTCTAAGCTGTAAAGTGAATTTTCTAAGTTGTCATGTGCATTTTCCAAGTTGTCTTGTGCATTTCCTAAGTAGTTATGTGCATTCGTAAGTTGTGATGTGCATTGTTTAATTTGTAATGTGCATCGTTTAAGTTCTCCTGTGCATTGTTTAAGTTGTCATGTGCATATTCTATGTTGTTATGAATATTTTCTAAGTTGTGCATTTTCTAAGTTGTCTTGTGCATTTTTAAGTTGTTATGTGCATTTATTAAGTAGTTATGTGCATTTTCTAAGTTGTGCATTTCGAAAGTTGTTATGTGCATTTTCTAAGTTGTCTTGTGCATTTTCTAAGTTGTATGTGCATTTCGTAAGTTGTCCTGTGCATTGTTTAAGTTGTCATGTGCATTTCCTAAGTTGTTATGTCCTTTTTTTTAATTGTTATGTGCATTTATTAAGTTGATATGTGTATTTTCTAAGTTGTCTTGTGCATATCGTAAGTTGTTCTGTGCATTTTCTAAGTTGTCTTGTGCATTTCGTAAGTTGTTCTGTGCATTTCGTAAGTTGTTATTTGCATTTCGTTAGTTGTTATGTGAATTTTTTAAATTGTCTTGTGCATTTCCTAAGTTGTTATGTGCATTTCGTAAGTTGTGATGTACATTGTTTAAATTTGTCCTGTGCATTGTTTAAGTTGTCATGTGCATTTTCTAAGTTGTTATGTCCCTTTTTAAGTTGTTATGTGCATTTATTGAGTTGTCATGTGCATTTTCTAAGTTGTGCATTTCGTAAGTTGTTATGTGCATTTTTGAAGTTGTCTTGTGCATTTCGTAAGTTGTTATGTGCATTTTTTTAGTTGTTTTGTGCATTTTCTAAGTTGTCTCGTGCATTTTCTAAGTTGTTATGTCCCTTTTTTAAGTTGGTATGTGCATTTATTAAGTTGTCTCGTGCATTTCGTAAGTTGGTATGTGCATTTTGTAAGTTGTCTTGTGCATATTCTAAGTTGTTATGTGCATTTTTTAAGTTGTCTTGTACATTTTCTAAGCTGTAAAGTGAATTTTCTAAGTTTTCATGTGCATTTTCCAAGTTGTCATGTGCATTTCGTCAGTAGTTATGTGCATTTTTTTAGTTGTTTTGTGCATTTTCTAAGTTGTCTCGTGCATTTTCTAAGTTGTTATGTCCCTTTTTTAAGTTGGTATGTGCATTTATTAAGTTGTCTCGTGCATTTCGTAAGTTGGTATGTGCATTTTGTAAGTTGTCTTGTGCATATTCTAAGTTGTTATGTGCATTTTTTAAGTTGTCTTGTACATTTTCTAAGTTGTAAAGTGAATTTTCTAAGTTGTCATGTGCATTTTCCAAGTTGCCATGTGCATTTCGTAAGTAGTTATGTGCATTTCGTAAGTTGTCTTGTGCAAACTACAAGTCGTCGTTAAGTAGACTTTTTATCGGAATACATTTTGAAGGAAACACCGGTAGAAATAGCGGCTCCAGGAGCTGACGCTGTGCTCTGACTGCTTTAACAAAAATTGGGCTAGGTACATTATGCAATAAATTCTTAGGATAGAAAATTGATTTCAAAATGTGTAAGGGATTGTCTGACGTGGATTTAATAAATCTTGGTCTGAAAACAATAGATCGGGTCACAGGTGGCAGTATCTGGAGGTGTGGTACAGGTAGCCGTGTGTACGGTAGACAGTGGGCTGGGCCCGGGAGACAAGGGATTGGGGGTCGGAAGACAAGAGGACGGAGATCGGGAGAGAAAGGGGCGAGAGGTTTTTAAAATAACAAGTTTGTAAAAAAAAAATGATGAAGAATTATCATAGTTTGAGGGTCGTTTTGGGTAAAATAGTCTGACTATATCCTATCAAAATCCTAAATTGAACATTAAATGATCTTAACATGAAGAAAGTTGACCTTTTATCGACCATTATCTTGTCTGCCGCACACGTTCTGTCTCCGCGATAGATACTTTTATGGATTACGTCCCTTGTTTATCAGAACTCTGAGAGAGAAGAGAGAAATGGGGCGGATAAGGGAGATAAGGGAGGGCAAAGAGAGAAATGAGGGAGGGAGGAGGGAGACGACCATCCCACGTAGCCCCCACCTATCAGTGTTGGGAACAAACAAATAATAATGATAATAAATTGAAAAATATATTTAAATAAAAAAAATATTAACGTGCTATTTGTTGAAAACAAACATATTTTAAGTTTTCCTGAAAAAAAGTCCCAGAGTACTTAAAATATGTTTGTTTTCAACAATCAACACGTGAAGTCCAGACTCTATTGAGCATATACCTTTAGGATATCCTATTGGTTAAAAGATGGAGGGGCTATAATCCGTATGACTACACACAAACACAAACAAATAACACGCTATTTTTTTATTTATTTATTTTATTTTTGTTTTCCTTTTTTTTCAGACCAAGATTTATTAACTCCACGTCAGACAATCCCATAAATATATTGAAATCAATTGTATGTTCTAAGAACTTATTGTATAATGTACCTAGCCCAATTTTTTTAACGTATGCAGAGCATAGCGTCCGCTCCTGGGGCTGCCATTTCTACCGGTGTTTCCTTCAAAATGTATTCCGATAAAAAGTCTACTTAACGACGACTTGTATTTTTCACAAGACAACTTACGAAATGCACATAACAACTCACGAAATGCACATGACATCTTGGAAAATACACATGACAACTTAGAAAATGCACAATTTTTTTTTGAATATGCCCATAACAACATACGAAATGCACATAACAACTCGAAAATGCACAAGACAACTTAAAATATGCACATAACAACTTACGAAATGCACATAACAACTTACGAAATGCACATGACAACTTAGAAAATGCACATAACAACTTGGAAAATGCACATGACAACTTACAAAATGCACATAACAACTTAGAAAATGCACATGACAAACTAGAAAATGCACATAGCAACTTACGAAATGCCCTAACAACTTACTAAATGCACATAACAACTTACTAAATGCACCTAACAACTTAGACGTGGTACAGGTAGCCGTGTGTACGGTAGACAGTGGGCTGGGCCCGGGAGACAAGGGATTGGGGGTCGGAAGACAAGAGGACGGAGATCGGGAGAGAAAGGGGCGAGAGGTTTTTAAAATAACAAGTTTGTAAAAAAAAATGATGAAGAATTATCATAGTTTGAGGGTCGTTTTGGGTAAAATAGTCTGACTATATCCTATCAAAATCCTAAATTGAACATTAAATGATCTTAACATGAAGAAAGTTGACCTTTTGTCGACCATTATCTTGTCTGCCGCACACGTTCTGTCTCCGCGATAGATACTTTTATGGATTACGTCCCTTGTTTATCAGAACTCTGAGAGAGAAGAGAGAAATGGGGCGGATAAGGGAGATAAGGGAGGGCAAAGAGAGAAATGAGGGAGGGAGGAGGGAGACGACCATCCCACGTAGCCCCCACCTATCAGTGTTGGGAACAAACAAATAATAATGATAATAAATTGAAAAATATATTTAAATAAAAAAAATATTAACGTGCTATTTGTTGAAAACAAACATATTTTAAGTTTTCCTGAAAAAAAGTCCCAGAGTACTTAAAATATGTTTGTTTTCAACAATCAACACGTGAAGTCCAGACTCTATTGAGCATATACCTTTAGGATATCCTATTGGTTAAAAGATGGAGGGGCTATAATCCGTATGACTACACACAAACACAAACAAATAACACGCTATTTTTTTATTTATTTATTTTATTTTTGTTTTCCTTTTTTTTCAGACCAAGATTTATTAACTCCACGTCAGACAATCCCATAAATATATTGAAATCAATTGTATGTTCTAAGAACTTATTGTATAATGTACCTAGCCCAATTTTTTTAACGTATGCAGAGCATAGCGTCCGCTCCTGGGGCTGCCATTTCTACCGGTGTTTCCTTCAAAATGTATTCCGATAAAAAGTCTACTTAACGACGACTTGTATTTTTCACAAGACAACTTACGAAATGCACATAACAACTCACGAAATGCACATGACATCTTGGAAAATACACATGACAACTTAGAAAATGCACAATTTTTTTTTGAATATGCCCATAACAACATAAGAAATGCACATAACAACTCGAAAATGCACAAGACAACTTAAAATATGCACATAACAACTTACGAAATGCACATAACAACTTACGAAATGCACATGACAACTTAGAAAATGCACATAACAACTTG
Organism: Cyrtodaria siliqua; assembly: GCA_037043455.1. Lineage (NCBI taxonomy): Eukaryota > Metazoa > Mollusca > Bivalvia > Adapedonta > Hiatellidae > Cyrtodaria > Cyrtodaria siliqua. The sequence goes on from JAWPHD010001741.1 coordinate 41,333, forward strand.
GAAAATGCACATGACAACTTACAAAATGCACATAACAACTTAGAAAATGCACATGACAAACTAGAAAATGCACATAGCAACTTACGAAATGCCCTTACAACTTACTAAATGCACATAACAACTTACTAAATGCACCTAACAACTTAGAAGTGGTACAGGTAGCCGTGTGTACGGTAGACAGTGGGCTGGGCCCGGGAGACAAGGGATTGGGGGTCGGAAGACAAGAGGACGGAGATCGGGAGAGAAAGGGGCGAGAGGTTTTTAAAATAACAAGTTTGTAAAAAAAAAATGATGAAGAATTATCATAGTTTGAGGGTCGTTTTGGGTAAAATAGTCTGACTATATCCTATCAAAATCCTAAATTGAACATTAAATGATCTTAACATGAAGAAAGTTGACCTTTTATCGACCATTATCTTGTCTGCCGCACACGTTCTGTCTCCGCGATAGATACTTTTATGGATTACGTCCCTTGTTTATCAGAACTCTGAGAGAGAAGAGAGAAATGGGACGGATAAGGGAGATAAGGGAGGGCAAAGAGAGAAATGAGGGAGGGAGGAGGGAGACGACCATCCCACGTAGCCCCCACCTATCAGTGTTGGGAACAAACAAATAATAATGATAATAAATTGAAAAATATATTTAAATAAAAAAAATATTAACGTGCTATTTGTTGAAAACAAACATATTTTAAGTTTTCCTGAAAAAAAGTCCCAGAGTACTTAAAATATGTTTGTTTTCAACAATCAACACGTGAAGTCCAGACTCTATTGAGCATATACCTTTAGGATATCCTATTGGTTAAAAGATGGAGGGGCTATAATCCGTATGACTACACACAAACACAAACAAATAACACGCTATTTTTTTATTTATTTATTTTATTTTTGTTTTCCTTTTTTTTCAGACCAAGATTTATTAACTCCACGTCAGACAATCCCATAAATATATTGAAATCAATTGTATGTTCTAAGAACTTATTGTATAATGTACCTAGCCCAATTTTTTTAACGTATGCAGAGCATAGCGTCCGCTCCTGGGGCTGCCATTTCTACCGGTGTTTCCTTCAAAATGTATTCCGATAAAAAGTCTACTTAACGACGACTTGTATTTTTCACAAGACAACTTACGAAATGCACATAACAACTCACGAAATGCACATGACATCTTGGAAAATACACATGACAACTTAGAAAATGCACAATTTTTTTTTGAATATGCCCATAACAACATACGAAATGCACATAACAACTCGAAAATGCACAAGACAACTTAAAATATGCACATAACAACTTACGAAATGCACATAATAACTTACGAAATGCACATGACAACTTAGAAAATGCACATAACAACTTGGAAAATGCACATGACAACTTACAAAATGCACATAACAACTTAGAAAATGCACATGACAAACTAGAAAATGCACATAGCAACTTACGAAATGCCCTAACAACTTACTAAATGCACATAACAACTTACTAAATGCACCTAACAACTTAGAAACTGCACAGGACAATTTAGAAAGCGTACTGCACAAAATGCAAAAGGTCAATAGAAGGCAGCCGATGCTTTCCATACTAATAATCTGGCGCGAAAACACGACAAAACCATACGCGTGACAAATCGTATACAATCGTAACTAATCGGTAATTTCCGTATCACTCCGCTGAAAGTAAAGAACATTCGGTTGTTTCCGTGATATGATATTCGATCACCCTTTATTTCGCGGGTTCATTGCCCGGCAACTAAATCCTGATTGATATGACTAGCTATGTGTATGTCGTATCGTACATTCAAAAACAACGTATTTATAGGGAAGTGCGTGATAAAAGAACATATTATAATGATTTATATAGTCTGATTTCTTTCAGAAAATGTATGCTATTATACAATATACAAGCAACGTTATGTTAAAATATATTTTGTGTCTACCTCCTCCCAAAGTTTCCAACCGATTGTATCGAAACTTTACAGGACACTTACCCATGATATCAAGATGTGCATATCGCGCTGTCCCCGTTAATATACGTATACATTTAATCGGCACGTACATATTATTATATGACCTGAACACCTGTGTAGAGTTTTAATGAACGGTTGTATAGCGTAATTTTACTGTTATTTGGCGGGTTAGTTTCTTTAAAACCTTATTGCAGCCAGTGTAGATCTTCTCTTTCGACTCGTATATCTTTTGCGGAAGAAATGCGGCAATTAAATTCGTCATTTCGTCATTCCGTCGAAGTTTCTTAGCGCACTACCACCATCGCTTTTTGAAAGTCTTAAAGGGACAGACGGCAATCTTGATTTTTTAAAAACTCACGGCGTCCCGTTAGTTTTTCTCTTCACTTGCAGTTGTTCAATCATTAATAGTAATTGTTAGAATAGTTCAAAGCAAATTATGTTTACGTATTACTAACTTTTTATAATAGTGCATCAATAATATATTTAAAAAATTTGTGAAATGATGAAGAAAACTGAAATCTCAATTTTTTATTTAATCATATGCAAGCAGTTTTAAAGTCAAAATGACGCAGGATAACTAAATTGAGGAGCACATTTTAATGTTTGAATAAAACTCAAGATTGCCATGTGTCCCTTTAATGTGACGGAAGCACGTCCCTGGTGCCTCTCTTTAATACACTTTTGAGCATACCGTCTCATTCTTAAATGAAACAAGAAGTGTGTTCATTGGACACGGATGCCCCTACTGAAATCAGTCTATGGAAAAAGTAAAATTTGATGGAAAAAGGACCGTAGCTCTGGTAATACTAAATAGATTTTGACGCTCAATCGATGTACGCATATGGACATCAAAGAAAGATAAGCATCCTGTAAAGTTTCGAAACAATCGGTCGAAAACTGTGGCAGAAGGCAGACACACGGGACATGCGCAGTGAAGAAGTCTAGTGCATTGTGGAATCGATATTGAGGAAAAGTCCAACTTTCCATATCTTTTTTCGATAGATCAAGCGCTTGACCATGATCGCATTTGGAATGCGGTTTACGTGGCCGAGATTTTTCGGTCGATGAAATCGGCGTTTGACTGTCGCTTGTTTGGATGTTTGAGTGAAACGGGACACGCGCAATGAAGCAGTCTATGCTCTGAGATGACATCTTGCCACCCGTCCATTTCAACCGCATAGTGTTCGTGTATTTTTATTTGGAAAAGATAGTTATACAGATAAAGATAATAGAATTATTTCTAATCATGTTCAAGTATACAATAAAGATACTAAACGTGTTTAGAGATTATATACACTATTATGACACCATCTCGCGGCAGGACCCTACAACCACAGCATCATCATTCATTCCTTCTCGTGTAATCTTTCCTGGATCTTTATTCTTTTGTTCAACGAAAAATGTATTTGAAATTCTACGTTAATTATATTGCCATCTTGTTAACTGTTAATTACAATATTGTTGGGACGGGCCTTTGTTAATGTTGGAAGAACTTTGCTTGTATTATATAGAAGAAAAGCAATAAAATATGTTTCAAGTAAAGTATCCCTGCATCTATATAACTTGTGATTTATACAGCGTTATATCAGTTTTTAGAGCAATGCCACACACGGGTTGCGAGTTCGAGCTGAGACGAAATCGTGTACTTGAATATATAAAACGTGTTTTAATGGGTTATTAAGGAAATCATACCGCCAGCCCCTACTGCAGGCAATAACGTCGTGAACAAAAGAAAACCACGCGTTGTACACGGTACCGGAAGCTAAACAGACGATTTGCGCACGAAAATAGAGCGTCGACGTTGCCTACGTAAAACCATAGTAACGTCCAAGGAAACGTCAACAATCGAAAGTTTGCTTAGACAAAATGGAAAACCTTTACACAAAGCATAACTTAAATGTTAATAGCCGGTCGGATCAACAGTCATTTGGCAATATGGGCATGACCATATCCTCGTAAGTTTGTTTTCTTTTGATTGGAAATGGGATGAAATTGATTATTCTGAATATTTAAGTGGCATCTAAACAGTTGAAATTGTTGATAACGTTTTATTTTGCTTGTCAGACATTTAATTGAAACAATATAGATGTTTGTATATGTCAACGGGCTAAAGTTACGCCCTGTGACTGTAAAATGTCGTGACGCTAACTAAAGGAAACTCATTGTATTTTACGTTTGGACGCAGATTTCGAGCCTATAAGCTTTTATGTATCCTCGTTGCATTGCACTAGGCATTTTAGCGAACTCACCTCGGTTTTAGTCTCACCGGCGTGAAATTCTGTTTAAGTATTTCGATATTAATATTCACATTATATGATATTTGTTTATCATACGGTGACAAGCTGTTTTATTTGGCTCATGTGAATATAATATGAAATGTGTTAAGGAAATTGTGATGAATTGTAATTGATTTAAGTGTTATTGTTATATATACGCCTTCTCATTCTACCAGCTCAGATAATATAAACTGCCTGTTTGGATATTATTTGGACATGTATTTTTGTAATACATGTACCTACACTGTTGCCATGCTTTGTGAAATTGTATGTTGTTTCCTATCGGGCTTTTAAGCCTATCGGAAATAAACATATGTTTAAATACAAACAAACACTGATCATTATATATGAAAAATGTATATTTTAATAAATATAGCGATGATACTTATTTAATATCCCACTATATAACCTTGTGTTTCGTTTCGACAAGGGACATTCATGTGGTACTCTATTATTTCTAAGTGAAATTCGACTCACTTTGTTGAAGTATTACAGTAAAGTTTTGCCGATAGTAACGTGTAAACAAGGAGGTTCGTAATTAGTAACACATTTTGTAATCTTTTCCTTTCCTTTCGACAAGGGACACATGGTATTATGATAATCACCACCATATAGTGTTATTATTATTATTTCATTTTTCATTTTCAATTTATGACTTAAATTCATCTTTGTTGTATGTGTCATATGTGATTTGTAAATATTCTGTATTTTTTAATAGTTAAAATACTGATTTATTTAAGTCACATGTATTGTATGTATGCCATTTATATGTTGATTTGTATACATTTTGACTACTTTGACTGTAATATGTATGTACACTCTCCTACACTTGGAGGAATTAAAGATCTACTACCGTCCTGGCTGAGATAGAACGCATGATCCCTGGAATAAATATAATTAAACCTTATTGTCTTAATAAACAAATGAAATAAATTAGTAATAGATTTCATTAACTATAACTGACTTTATTTTAATTATATGTGCTATTGAGTAATACATTCCCAAGAATTGCAATCAGTATTATGTACTTTTTTTTTGTAAATCATAATAAAGATAGTGTTGCTCATATAAAGATAGTGTTGCTCATATAAAGATAGTGTTTCATTCTTTAACTAATCGTTTATTTATTTTTTAAATACTTGCATTAGACTTTTATCGTTTTATTTGTTTATCCTGTTTTAGCAACTGAGGTTGTGTTGTTGTTGTTTTTGTTTCTTTTGTTTAGATTACGATAGGATTAATCTGAACTAAAATCTAAGGGAATTTTATCAAGTAAAATATGCACTATGTTTAATACATATATACATACATTTTACACTTTGATAGTAATATGATGATCATGAAATTATGTGTCTCTTATGTCGATTCCGGTCGAGGTTTAAATATACGATTTGCAATTAACATTTATGTTTTGTTTTCTCAGTACTAGCCCTTGTTTTCAGATATATATAAGCGTTGTTCTGTTATACTTCAGTTTTGGTGTTGAGGGCAGATGGTCTCACCCTCCGAGGAACAATCCATTCTTGGAATCACAGACAGCTAGTACCCCTTCTGTCTTCTATTTCGCCTATATTCCTTCTTTGTCGCCCGATAATTTAAAACGCTCAAATATTCAGCGGATGGCGAATTGGATTATTAATATACCGACAGACCCTATTAATCCAGGTTTCTTTTCTATTTCTTTCCTATTTCTTTCTAATTTTCTAATTTCTTAGCGTGTTTATCAATATACTTAACAGAAAACTTAATGTAAACGTGAGATACTGGCATTCCGTACATTATATTTATGTTCGTGCATTTTGTTTGTATGTTGTCCTTGCTTATGGTCGGGAGTTTTCTATATAGAGCTACAGTTACTGACTCGTGCTCTAAAATGAGTCAATAGTCAAGTCGTGTCTGAACGTACAGTAACTCAGCGTCTAATTACACAACTCAACTTTTATAATCCGTCACTTTTTAAAGAATTATATATTTTTTAATAATTCATATTTTCATTTGAAATTTTAACTGGCGTCGTTTAACCATAGATCTACATACATCTGTATATCCATGGTTTAACAAATATCGCTATCGATTTATAAAACGTAATCTGCCTTGATTGGACTAAAACCTTGTTGATAAACTTAATAAAATATTGGTATGTGTTTCGGTGATTTCCAGTTTTTGGTATTCGTGTTATTTTCAAAAAACCTGGGTGACCGATTATAAAAGTTGAGTAGTGTAATATATTCCGTTCTCACACGTTATAAGTGTTTCAGAAGATGGTACATGTTTGATCTTGTTTGTCGACTAACATGTTTTCAAAATGACAGCATCTGCTTATAGAATGTCTTTACTCCGTTTTTTATTTTCGATCAGATGATATATTTTGCCGAATAATTCTTGTTTTTTTTTAATTTGAGAGCCATTGTTTTGGTATATATTTATACAACCATTCTGAACATGTCTCTTCATTTAGTCTGTCATTTTCTCTTCTTATTAAGGAACATTGTGCGGCTTCAAAAGGAAACTGTGCAAGGCAAAAGAAGAAGACTTGGACATTGACGAACCAATTATTAAGAAAAGAAAACTCAGTGTTGATGGCGAGGGCCAATGGCCAGAATCCCAAACAGGTAGAACCTCAACTTCCTTTCATGACTCCGCCCGTTCTTCTCTGTCGGCCAATCCTATACAAAGCTTTTAGCTATTCTGCGGGCGACGAGTTTGGTCACCGAAGTGCCGACACACCATAGTGACTCGAGTTTCTTTCTTATATCTTTATTATTTTCTTATGTCTCTGCACCGAAAAAATACGTTGACATTTTTTTCTTTTCTCATGCATTATTTTGTTTGCTCATGCTGTCCATGCTTTCGGTAGTCAAGATCATAGCGACGCTTGCTTATTTTACCGAGATCATGCTGTCGTTTCAGACTGGCTGACACAAGACACACATTGCACTATTTTACAAATCTATAAATAGAAATAGAGGGAAAATGCATCAATATATCGACGAATTAAACGTGAATGATAAGACTGCCTTTAATAATAATTTTAAAAAAGTACGGACATTTGTTTACGGTTTCAATTTGAATTTGTATTAAAAATGTATTGGGGCCATACTGTTTTAGCCTTGACTGTCTGTAAGGCCGTCCGTCCGCCGTTTACAAAACGCTTTGAAAATTTCTGGTCACCTGTGACTACAAGGTCACACACTTGAAGGTCTGCTTTCAGTAAAACGTCGAAGTTTTATTTTTGCTCATATTCTCAGATTGCTTTCATGCATTAGGCTATAATATTAATATTATATTTGTTGATTGCCAATGTCGTACAAAACAATTTGTCATTTCTGATCACCTGCGACCACAAGATCAATGTCAAACAATTGGAAGTGTTGCATTTAGCAATAATTTCAGTAAAATGTTAAGTTTGCTCATAGTCTCAGATTGCTTTCATGTAGTACATTCATATTTTATATGTTGATTAGTAAGGTCGTACAAAAACATTCCGGCATATTTCCGATCACCTGCGACCTCAAGATCAAGTCAGGGTCACGCACTACGTTCAGTAAAATGAAAGTTATATTTCTGTTTGTGGTGACAGAACTGTTGCGTTTGTAAATGTCTGTGATGAATGTTCTTCAGCGGTGGCATTAGTCGGATATCCGACATTTATCTTTTTTCTGCAAAAATGGTCAGACGTTTGTATTTATAATCAAGCTCAAAGATGATTACTGCTATCATTTTGGTCGTGAGAAATGGATAAAGCCATTCCCAAAAAAAACAAGTAATGTTTCGAAACTGAAGGTTTTACCCCTGGATCCAGAGATCAAGGTCAAAGACTCAATTTTCACTGGAATTCCTTTGCATTCCTATTGTTTCCAAGCTCGAACTTCTTCTACGCCAGTTAACAGTTTGACATGTGTGATTGCCTAAGATGGCAGGGAAGTGCGGATATTTAAGATGCTACGCCTTTCCCATCCCCCACCCACCTCCCCCGACCCCATCACCCCTCGTCGACTGCTCAAGTTGTCATCTAATGTCAGTGTCTAATTATAACCAACCATGACGTGATATAGTTTTACTTGCTTTACGTAGTAATATGTTTGCAACATGACATTACATTTGCTTATAGAATGCGTAGTAATAAGTTTGCAACATGACATTGCATTTACTTATATAATGCGTAGTAATATGTTTGCAACATGACATTGTATTTGCTTATAGAATGCGTAGTAATATGTTTGCAACATGACATGCGTAGTAATATGTTTGCAACATACCATTGAATTTGCTTATAGAATGCGTAGTAATATGTTTACAACATGACATTGCATTTGCTCATAGAATGCGTAGTAATATGTTTGCAACATGACATGCGTAGTAATATGTTTGCAACATGACATTGCATTTGCCCACATAATGCGTAGTAATATGTTTGCAACATGACATGCGTAGTAATATGTTTACAACATGACATTGCATTTGCTTGTAGAATGCGTAGTAATATGTTTGCAACATGATATTGCATTTGCTTATATAATGCGTAGTAATATGTTTGCAACATACCATTGAATTTGCTTATAGAATGCGTAGTAATATGTTTGCAACATGACATTGCATTTGCTTATATAATGCGTAGTAATATGTTTGCAATATGACATGCGTAGTAATATGTTTGCAACATGACATTGAATTTGCTTATAAAATGCGTAGTAATATGTTTGCAACATGACATTGCATTTTTTGCTTATATAATGCGTAGTAATATGTTTGCAACATGACATGCGTAGTAATATGATTGCAACATGACATTGCATTTGCTTATAGCTCTTTGCTCCAAGTGTTTTGTCTTTTCACACACTGTATTGCCGATTTCTACTGTGAGTCTGTGCCTATTGTTCGTAGCGCTTGTTTCAGCCAAAGATTTTTCAGCCAAAACATGAACAATTTTAGCAATACGTATACAAATTATACATCATTGGAACTGGAGTATTTAATGGTAAATAATACACCTTAGTTTTGAAAATCGATTGAGAAAACAATATGTTGTAGCCAAAATGCTTTATTTTTTCGTCCCAGATGGGGCTATTCCCATGTAAATTAAAACTCCTTTCTTGCTGGGACAGCATAAAATTAAGAAACTAATAAGTTCAGTTAACCTCAATGGTTTGCTATAAAACTTCCACGATTTTTTAATTTACCTTTGCCAAACACATTAAAACCACTTTTGGATAAAACTTCTGAATTTGTTTTTCTCTAATATTTTATCAGTCACGTTTAATAGAGAACGCGTTGGCACGAACTACCCAAATCTACCCAAATAATCTACCCAAATCTACCCAAATCCTCATTCGCAACATCTCGTACACTGCTTCGCGGGATCCCGAGGAATGACGGGATTGGCCGAGCGTTCACGATTGCCAAATCCTTACCTAAATCTACCCAAATCGTTCCTGTTTTGATGCAGCAGAAATTTGCAAAAAGCACCTCGAACAATAGTACATATTTATAAGACCGTTCAATGCGAACAGAAATCGGTTTTGTATGTTATTTCAGATTTGTACCACAATATCCTAAATACACACTATGCATCGTGTAATACCCGAGGACATACACAACATATGTTAATTATTGTGGTACAAATACAATAGAGCATGAGTCTTGCACGTGTATGGACGATAATGCACTCGCTAACGCTCGTGCATTATCTCCCCGTATACGTGCAAAACTCATGCTCTATTTTATACATCTATCATGTTCTCTTCTTTTCGACAGGGCACACGTCACGTGGAACAAAAAGAAAGATAAGCAAAGTAACAGAAGAAGACTCTGGCTGTGAAACAAGTTGTAAGAGAAGGAAATTGTCACCTGGAACAAAAAGAAAGATAAGCAAAGTAACAGAAGAAGACTCTGGCTGTGAAACAAGTTGTAAGAGAAGGAAATTGTCACCTGGAACAAAAAGAAAGATAAGCAAAGTAACAGAAGAAGACTCCGGCTGTGTCATAAATTAATGAAATTGTATTAGATACAGAATCAGATAAGGAGTGTTGATCCTATAATCAATGTCAGAAATATGGTGTTTCTCTTTTGTCTGAAATTGCAACGAGAGCCGACCTTATAGAGAGAATATTATGTCAATGCCTTTTACTATCAAGTTTATTTAGGCGAGGCTTAGAAAAGGAAGAATGGCGAGGCTCTGCCGAGACATTCTTCGTTTTCGTGCCGAGCCTAATAAACTTGATAGTAAAAGGCACTGACATAATATTCTATTTATCATGTAGATTATCCACATTTTCTGTATGAATTACTAGTATTACCTATTTCTCAGAATGGTACGCTTATCGAGGATGCCGCCATGTTGTTGTTGTTTTTGTTTGTTTTATGACGTCAGGCAACGTTACGTACATGACGTCAGATAACGTTACGTACAATAAACGCCGAGGGAGTCCGCATTGATTTGCTCTATTGGTCAGTGCCTAATAAAGCAAAATTTATTAGGTCACCCCTTTATTAGGCAGAAAAGTGCATATCTGCATGATAAATACATGTAAACATCCATAAAAACAAGTACTCAAAAACGAACATGTAAGGCTATACTGGGGATAAAAGGAAGATTCAATTTCAGACAACATCGAAACACCATCTTTCTGACATTGATTATAGGATCAACACAAGGAACGCATCATTTGATTACCACTGGGAATATACCTAAATAATTATTGTTCGCAATATGTATATTCGGCTCTTTTTACGTTGTTTTGCGTTTGTGGATGATTTGACAAATAAACGAATCAATACATGTTTTTACTTGGTTTTATTCCTACAAATAGTTAAGTACAACGATCTTGGAAATCCAGTTGTGTTTCACGCTTGTGTCTGAAAGTATAGATACGTATTGTTCTCTTCAATGACGACAGCGTTATTGTTCTCTTCAATGACGACAGGAAATGCTTTATTAAAGATTAATGTCACGGATGCGGGTTCAAATCCCACTGGGATGTCGACTTATAAGTGAGAAAGTGTCGATTTTTACGGATGGCGGGAGGTATACACTATACTGGTTCTACCCATTAAAACTGGATAGTCTGCCTCCACCATTAAAAAATCGATCGTCATATATAGCCTTAAATTTTCTGAAAATGACGTAAAACACCATTCAACCAACCAACATTTTCGAACACGTGTGCTAAGAAGATAAAACTATAAACAAAATAGTGCACACTAAAAAGCCGTCTAAATGTTTTATTTTTGGAAAGTCTCAAACTGTAGTTAAGATATATTTGCAGATATTAGCTCCATGATATCATGGTTAGTATAATCGATATGAAGCACCCTCTTATAATACAGCAGTGTTTTATTAATGACGTGTTTCTTTGGTGTTAAAAGTCATTTTTGCATGACGATGCATCTATGGGTGGGTGTTCCATTTCAAAAATGTCTTCCTGCATGAGGTCCCATATAGTTATGTTTCAGTGGAATAGCCCGTACTATAAAATGTAGTGTGTGCACAAGCTGGAATTCATATAATGCCATATATAACATCGTTTCAACAAATGAGTGTGCATACTGTAAATATATGTTTGTTTGAGGTATGTCAGACTGGCTGTAAGCCAAATATGTTATCCTCGATAAATAAAGATATAATTATCATATAAAAAAAAACGTATAGGCTACAACTATACTTAAAGCTTTGATGAGACATGATGGACAAATGCATAGTATATAATAATTTAAAAAATAGTAAAAAAACATTTAGTTCTTGTTCAAATTTGTAACATTTAGCGTTGACTATTGTAAACTATTGTAAACTTTAGAGGGCCTCAAAAAAATGTAACTGTTAACGTTAATTGTGTAAATTTTTTAAGTTCTCTTGTGCATATTCTGTTATCATATGCATTTTCTAAGTTGTCTTGTGCAGTTTCCAAGTTGTTATCTGTATTTTGCAAGTCGTCTTGTGCATTTTCTAAGTCGTTATATGCATCTTCTACGTTGTGATTTTCGTAAGTTGTTATGTGCATTTTCTAAGTTGTCCTGTGCATTTCGTAAGTTGTTATGTGCATTTCGTAAGTTTTTATATGCAATTTCTAAGTTGTCCTGTGCATTTCGTATGTTGTTATGTGCATTTTGAAAGTTGTTATGTGCATTTTCTAATTTGTCTTTTGCGTTTCGTAAGTTGTTATGTGCATTTTTTAAGTTGTCTTGTGCATTTCCTAAGTAGTTATGTGCATTCGTAAGTTGTGATGTGCATTGTTTAATTTGTAATGTGCATCATTTAAGCTTTCCTGAGCATTGTTTAAGTTGGCATGTGCATGTTCTATGTTGTTATGTGCATTTTCTAAGTTGTGCATTTTCTAAGTTGTCTTGTGCATTTTTTAAGTTGTTATGTGCATTTATTAAGTAGTTATGTGCATTTTCTAAGTTGTGCATTTCGAAAGTTGTTATGTGCATTTTCTAAGTTGTCTTTTGCATTTCCTAAGTTGTATGTGCATTTCGTAAGTTGTCCTGTGCATTGTTTAAGTTGTCATGTGCATTTCTTAAGTTGTTATGTCCCTTTTATAAGTTGTTATGTTCATTTATCAAGTTGGTATGTGCATTTTCGAAGTTGTCTTGTGTATTTCGTAAGTTGTTACGTGCATTTTTGAAGTTGTCTTGTGCATTTCGTAAGTTGGTATGTGCATTTCGTAAGTTGTCATGTGCATTTTTTAAGTTGTTTTGTGCATTTTCTAAGTTGGCATGTGCATAATCTAAGTTGTTATGTGCATTTCGAAAGTTGTTATGTGCATTTTCTAAGTTGTCACGTGCATTTCGTAAGTTGTTATGTGCAGTTTTTAAGTTGTCGCGCGCATTTCGTAAGTTGTTAAGTGAATTTTCTAAGTCGTTCTGTGCATTTTTTAAGTTCTCTTGTGCATATTCTGTTATCATATGCATTTTCTAAGTTGTCTTGTGCAGTTTCCAAGTTGTTATCTGTATTTTGCAAGTCGTCTTGTGCATTTTCTAAGTCGTTATATGCATCTTCTATGTTGTGATTTTCGTAAGTTGTTATGTGCATTTTCTAAGTTGTCCTGTGCATTTCGTAAGTTGTTATGTGCATTTCGTAAGTTTTTATATGCAATTTCTAAGTTGTCCTGTGCATTTCGTATGTTGTTATGTGCATTTTGAAAGTTGTTATGTGCATTTTCTAATTTGTCTTTTGCGTTTCGTAAGTTGTTATGTGCATTTTTTAAGTTGTCTTGTGCATTTCCTAAGTAGTTATGTGCATTCGTAAGTTGTGATGTGCATTGTTTAATTTGTAATGTGCATCATTTAAGCTTTCCTGAGCATTGTTTAAGTTGTCATGTGCATGTTCTATGTTGTTATGTGCATTTTCTAAGTTGTGCATTTTCTAAGTTGTCTTGTGCATTTTTTAAGTTGTTATGTGCATTTATTAAGTAGTTATGTGCATTTTCTAAGTTGTGCATTTCGAAAGTTGTTATGTGCATATTCTAAGTTGTCTTGTGCATTTCCTAAGTTGTATGTGCATTTCGTAAGTTGTCCTGTGCATTGTTTAAGTTGTCATGTGCATTTCTTAAGTTGTTATGTCCTTTTTTTAAATTGTTATGTGCATTTATTAAGTTGATATGTGTATTTTCTAAGTTGTCTTGTGCATATCGTAAGTTGTTCTGAGCATTTTCTAAGTTGTCTTGTGCATTTCGTAAGTTGTTATGTGATTTTTTTAAATTATCTTGTGCATTTCCTAAGTTGTAATGTGCATTTCGTAAGTTGTGATGTACATTGTTTAAATGTGTCCTATGCATTGTTTAAGTTGTCATGTGCCTTTTCTAAGTTGTTATGTCCCTTTTTTAAGTTGTTATGTGCATTTATTAAGTTGTCATGTGCATTTTCTAAGTTGTGCATTTCGTAAGTTGTTATGTGCATTTTTGAAGTTGTCTTGTGCATTTCGTAAGTTGTTATGTGCATTTCGTAAGTTGTTATTTGCATTTCGTAAGTTGCATTTCGTAAGTTGCATTTCGTAAGTTGTTATGTGCATTTTTTAAGTTGTCTTGTGCATTTCCTAAGTTGTTATGTACATTTCGTAAGTTGTGATGTACATTGTTTAAGGTGTCCTGTGCATTGTTTAAGTTGCCATGTGCGTTTTCTAAGTTGTTATGTCCCTTTTATAAGTTGTTATGTTCATTTATCAATTTGTTATGTCCATTTTCGAAGTTGTCTTGTGTATTTCGTAAGTTGTTATGTGCATTTTTGGAGTTGTCTTGTGCATTTCGTAAGTTGTTAAGTGCATTTCGTAAGTTGTCATGTGCATTTTTTAAGTTGTTTTGTGCATTTTCAAAGTTGGCATGTGCATATTCTAAGTTGTTATGTGCATTTCGAAAGTTGTTATGTGCATTTTCTAAGTTGTCTCGTGCATTTCGTAAGTCGTTAAGTGCAGTTTTTAAGTTGTCGCGCGCATTTCATAAGTTGTTATGTGCATATTCTAAGTTGTTCTGTGCATTTTTTAAGTTCTCTTGTGCATATTCTATGTTATCATATGCATTTTCTAAGTTGTCTTGTGCAGTTTCCAAGTTGTTATCTGTATTTTGCAAGTCGTCTTGTGCATTTTCTAAGTCGTTATATACATCTTCTATGTTGTGATTTTCGTAAGTAGTTATGTGCATTTTCTAAGTTGTCCTGTGCATTTCGTAAGTTGTTATGTGCATTTCGTAAGTTTTTATATGCATTTTCTAAGTTGTCCTGTGCATTTCGTATGTTATTATGTGCATTTTGAAAGTTGTTATTTGCATATTCTAAGTTGTCTTGTGCGTTTCGTAAGTTGTTATGTGCATTATTTAAGTTGTCTTGTGCATTTCCTAAGTAGTTATGTGCATTCGTAAATTGTGATGTGCATTGTTTAATTTGTAATGTGCATCGTTTAAGTTCTCCTGTGCATTGTTTAAGTTGTCATGTGCATATTCTATGTTGTTATGTGCATTTTCTAAGTTGTGCATTTTCTAAGTTGTCTTGTGCATTTTTTAAGTTGTTGTGTGCATTTATTAAGTAGTTATGTGCATTTTCTAAGTTGTTCATTTCGAAAGTTGTTATGTGCATTTTCTAAGTTGTCTTGTGCATTTCCTAAGTTGTATGTGCATTTCGTAAGTTGTCCTGTGCATTGTTTAAGTTGGCATGTGCATATTCTAAGTTGTTATGTGCATTTCGAAAGATGTTATGTGCATTTTCTAAGTTGTCTCTTGCATTTCGTAAGTCGTTATGTGCAGTTTTTAAGTTGTCGCGCGCATTATATAAGTTGTTATGTGCATTTTCTAAGTTGTTCTGTGCATTTTTTAAGTTCTCTTGTGCATATTCTATGTTATCATATGCATTTTCTAAGTTGTCTTGTGCAGTTTCCAAGTTGTTATCTGTATTTTGCAAGTCGTCTTGTGCATTTTCTAAGTCGTTATATACATCTTCTATGTTGTGATTTTCGTAAGTAGTTATGTGCATTTTCTAAGTTGTCCTGTGCATTTCGTAAGTTGTTATTTGCATTTCGTAAGTTTTTATATGCATTTTCTAAATTGTCCTGTGCATTTCGTATGTTGTTATGTGCATTTTGAAAGTTGTTATTTGCATTGTCTAAGTTGTCTTGTGCGTTTCGTAAGTTGTTATGTGCATTTTTTAAGTTGTCTTGTACATTTTCTAAGCTGTAAAGTGAATTTTCTAAGTTGTCATGTGCATTTTCCAAGTTGTCTTGTGCATTTCCTAAGTAGTTATGTGCATTCGTAAGTTGTGATGTGCATTGTTTAATTTGTAATGTGCATCGTTTAAGTTCTCCTGTGCATTGTTTAAGTTGTCATGTGCATATTCTATGTTGTTATGAATATTTTCTAAGTTGTGCATTTTCTAAGTTGTCTTGTGCATTTTTAAGTTGTTATGTGCATTTATTAAGTAGTTATGTGCATTTTCTAAGTTGTGCATTTCGAAAGTTGTTATGTGCATTTTCTAAGTTGTCTTGTGCATTTCCTAAGTTGTATGTGCATTTCGTAAGTTGTCCTGTGCATTGTTTAAGTTGTCATGTGCATTTCCTAAGTTGTTATGTCCTTTTTTTTAATTGTTATGTGCATTTATTAAGTTGATATGTGTATTTTCTAAGTTGTCTTGTGCATATCGTAAATTGTTCTGTTCATTTTCTAAGTTGTCTTGTGCATTTCGTAAGTTGTTCTGTGCATTTCGTAAGTTTTTATTTGCATTTCGTTAGTTGTTATGTGAATTTTTTAAATTGTCTTGTGCATTTCCTAAGTTGTTATGTGCATTTCGTAAGTTGTGATGTACATTGTTTAAATTTGTCCTGTGCATTGTTTAAGTTGTCATGTGCATTTTCTAAGTTGTTATGTCCCTTTTTAAGTTGTTATGTGCATTTATTGAGTTGTCATGTGCATTTTCTAAGTTGTGCATTTCGTAAGTTGTTATGTGCATTTTTGAAGTTGTCTTGTGCATTTCGTAAGTTGTTATGTGCATTTTTTTAGTTGTTTTGTGCATTTTCTAAGTTGTCTCGTGCATTTTCTAAGTTGTTATGTCCCTTTTTTAAGTTGGTATGTGCATTTATTAAGTTGTCTCGTGCATTTCGTAAGTTGGTATGTGCATTTTGTAAGTTGTCTTGTGCATATTCTAAGTTGTTATGTGCATTTTTTAAGTTGTCTTGTACATTTTCTAAGTTGTAAAGTGAATTTTCTAAGTTTTCATGTGCATTTTCCAAGTTGTCATGTGCATTTCGTAAGTAGTTATGTGCATTTTTTTAGTTGTTTTGTGCATTTTCTAAGTTGTCTCGTGCATTTTCTAAGTTGTTATGTCCCTTTTTCAAGTTGGTATGTGCATTTATTAAGTTGTCTCGTGCATTTCGTAAGTTGGTATGTGCATTTTGTAAGTTGTCTTGTGCATATTCTAAGTTGTTATGTGCATTTTTTAAGTTGTCTTGTACATTTTCTAAGTTGTAAAGTGAATTTTCTAAGTTGTCATGTGCATTTTCCAAGTTGTCATGTGCATTTCGTAAGTTGTCTTGTGCAAACTACAAGTCGTCGTTAAGTAGACTTTTTATCGGAATACATTTTGAAGGAAACACCGGTAGAAATAGCGGCTCCAGGAGCTGACGCTGTGCTCTGACTGCTTTAAAAAAAATTGGGCTAGGTACATTATGCAATAAATTCTTAGGATAGAAAATTGATTTCAAAATGTGTAAGGGATTGTCTGACGTGGATTTAATAAATCTTGGTCTGAAAACAATAGATCGGGTCACAGGTGGCAGTATCTGGAGGTGTGGTACAGGTAGCCGTGTGTACGGTAGACAGTGGGCTGGGCCCGGGAGACAAGGGATTGGGGGTCGGAAGACAAGAGGACGGAGATCGGGAGAGAAAGGGGCGAGAGGTTTTTAAAATAACAAGTTTGTAAAAAAAAAATGATGAAGAATTATCATAGTTTGAGGGTCGTTTTGGGTAAAATAGTCTGACTATATCCTATCAAAATCCTAAATTGAACATTAAATGATCTTAACATGAAGAAAGTTGACCTTTTATCGACCATTATCTTGTCTGCCGCACACGTTCTGTCTCCGCGATAGATACTTTTATGGATTACGTCCCTTGTTTATCAGAACTCTGAGAGAGAAGAGAGAAATGGGGCGGATAAGGGAGATAAGGGAGGGCAAAGAGAGAAATGAGGGAGGGAGGAGGGAGACGACCATCCCACGTAGCCCCCACCTATCAGTGTTGGGAACAAACAAATAATAATGATAATAAATTGAAAAATATATTTAAATAAAAAAAATATTAACGTGCTATTTGTTGAAAACAAACATATTTTAAGTTTTCCTGAAAAAAAGTCCCAGAGTACTTAAAATATGTTTGTTTTCAACAATCAACACGTGAAGTCCAGACTCTATTGAGCATATACCTTTAGGATATCCTATTGGTTAAAAGATGGAGGGGCTATAATCCGTATGACTACACACAAACACCAACAAATAACACGCTATTTTTTTATTTATTTATTTTATTTTTGTTTTCCTTTTTTTTCAGACCAAGATTTATTAACTCCACGTCAGACAATCCCATAAATATATTGAAATCAATTGTATGTTCTAAGAACTTATTGTATAATGTACCTAGCCCAATTTTTTTAACGTATGCAGAGCATAGCGTCCGCTCCTGGGGCTGCCATTTCTACCGGTGTTTCCTTCAAAATGTATTCCGATAAAAAGTCTACTTAACGACGACTTGTATTTTTCACAAGACAACTTACGAAATGCACATAACAACTCACGAAATGCACATGACATCTTGGAAAATACACATGACAACTTAGAAAATGCACAATTTTTTTTTGAATATGCCCATAACAACATACGAAATGCACATAACAACTCGAAAATGCACAAGACAACTTAAAATATGCACATAACAACTTACGAAATGCACATAATAACTTACGAAATGCACATGACAACTTAGAAAATGCACATAACAACTTGGAAAATGCACATGACAACTTACAAAATGCACATAACAACTTAGAAAATGCACATGACAAACTAGAAAATGCACATAGCAACTTACGAAATGCCCTAACAACTTACTAAATGCACATAACAACTTACTAAATGCACCTAACAACTTAGAAACTGCACAGGACAATTTAGAAAGCGTACTGCACAAAATGCAAAAGGTCAATAGAAGGCAGCCGATGCTTTCCATACTAATAATCTGGCGCGAAAACACGACAAAACCATACGCGTGACAAATCGTATACAATCGTAACTAATCGGTAATTTCCGTATCACTCCGCTGAAAGTAAAGAACATTCGGTTGTTTCCGTGATATGATATTCGATCACCCTTTATTTCACGGGTTCATTGCCCGGCAACTAAATCCTGATTGATATGACTAGCTATGTGTATGTCGTATCGTACATTCAAAAACAACGTATTTATAGGGAAGTGCGTGATAAAAGAACATATTATAATGATTTATATAGTCTGATTTCTTTCAGAAAATGTATGCTATTATACAATATACAAGCAACGTTATGTTAAAATATATTTTGTGTCTACCTCCTCCCAAAGTTTCCAACCGATTGTATCGAAACTTTACAGGACACTTACCCATGATATCAAGATGTGCATATCGCGCTGTCCCCGTTAATATACGTATACATTTAATCGGCACGTACATATTATTATATGACCTGAACACCTGTGTAGAGTTTTAATGAACGGTTGTATAGCGTAATTTTACTGTTATTTGGCGGGTTAGTTTCTTTAAAACCTTATTGCAGCCAGTGTAGATCTTCTCTTTCGACTCGTATATCTTTTGCGGAAGAAATGCGGCAATTAAATTCGTCATTTCGTCATTCCGTCGAAGTTTCTTAGCGCACTACCACCATCGCTTTTTGAAAGTCTTAAAGGGACAGACGGCAATCTTGATTTTTTAAAAACTCACGGCGTCCCGTTAGTTTTTCTCTTCACTTGCAGTTGTTCAATCATTAATAGTAATTGTTAGAATAGTTCAAAGCAAATTATGTTTACGTATTACTAACTTTTTATAATAGTGCATCAATAATATATTTAAAAAATTTGTGAAATGATGAAGAAAACTGAAATCTCAATTTTTTATTTAATCATATGCAAGCAGTTTTAAAGTCAAAATGACGCAGGATAACTAAATTGAGGAGCACATTTTAATGTTTGAATAAAACTCAAGATTGCCATGTGTCCCTTTAATGTGACGGAAGCACGTCCCTGGTGCCTCTCTTTAATACACTTTTGAGCATACCGTCTCATTCTTAAATGAAACAAGAAGTGTGTTCATTGGACACGGATGCCCCTACTGAAATCAGTCTATGGAAAAAGTAAAATTTGATGGAAAAAGGACCGTAGCTCTGGTAATACTAAATAGATTTTGACGCTCAATCGATGTACGCATATGGACATCAAAGAAAGATAAGCATCCTGTAAAGTTTCGAAACAATCGGTCGAAAACTGTGGCAGAAGGCAGACACACGGGACATGCGCAGTGAAGAAGTCTAGTGCATTGTGGAATCGATATTGAGGAAAAGTCCAACTTTCCATATCTTTTTTCGATAGATCAAGCGCTTGACCATGATCGCATTTGGAATGCGGTTTACGTGGCCGAGATTTTTCGGTCGATGAAATCGGCGTTTGACTGTCGCTTGTTTGGATGTTTGAGTGAAACGGGACACGCGCAATGAAGCAGTCTATGCTCTGAGATGACATCTTGCCACCCGTCCATTTCAACCGCATAGTGTTCGTGTATTTTTATTTGGAAAAGATAGTTATACAGATAAAGATAATAGAATTATTTCTAATCATGTTCAAGTATACAATAAAGATACTAAACGTGTTTAGAGATTATATACACTATTATGACACCATCTCGCGGCAGGACCCTACAACCACAGCATCATCATTCATTCCTTCTCGTGTAATCTTTCCTGGATCTTTATTCTTTTGTTCAACGAAAAATGTATTTGAAATTCTACGTTAATTATATTGCCATCTTGTTAACTGTTAATTACAATATTGTTGGGACGGGCCTTTGTTAATGTTGGAAGAACTTTGCTTGTATTATATAGAAGAAAAGCAATAAAATATGTTTCAAGTAAAGTATCCCTGCATCTATATAACTTGTGATTTATACAGCGTTATATCAGTTTTTAGAGCAATGCCACACACGGGTTGCGAGTTCGAGCTGAGACGAAATCGTGTACTTGAATATATAAAACGTGTTTTAATGGGTTATTAAGGAAATCATACCGCCAGCCCCTACTGCAGGCAATAACGTCGTGAACAAAAGAAAACCACGCGTTGTACACGGTACCGGAAGCTAAACAGACGATTTGCGCACGAAAATAGAGCGTCGACGTTGCCTACGTAAAACCATAGTAACGTCCAAGGAAACGTCAACAATCGAAAGTTTGCTTAGACAAAATGGAAAACCTTTACACAAAGCATAACTTAAATGTTAATAGCCGGTCGGATCAACAGTCATTTGGCAATATGGGCATGACCATATCCTCGTAAGTTTGTTTTCTTTTGATTGGAAATGGGATGAAATTGATTATTCTGAATATTTAAGTGGCATCTAAACAGTTGAAATTGTTGATAACGTTTTATTTTGCTTGTCAGACATTTAATTGAAACAATATAGATGTTTGTATATGTCAACGGGCTAAAGTTACGCCCTGTGACTGTAAAATGTCGTGACGCTAACTAAAGGAAACTCATTGTATTTTACGTTTGGACGCAGATTTCGAGCCTATAAGCTTTTATGTATCCTCGTTGCATTGCACTAGGCATTTTAGCGAACTCACCTCGGTTTTAGTCTCACCGGCGTGAAATTCTGTTTAAGTATTTCGATATTAATATTCACATTATATGATATTTGTTTATCATACGGATAACAAGCTGTTTTATTTGGCTCATGTGAATATAATATGAAATGTGTTAAGGAAATTGTGATGAATTGTAATTGATTTAAGTGTTATTGTTATATATACGCCTTCTCATTCTACCAGCTCAGATAATATAAACTGCCTGTTTGGATATTATTTGGACATGTATTTTTGTAATACATGTACCTACACTGTTGCCATGCTTTGTGAAATTGTATGTTGTTTCCTATCGGGCTTTTAAGCCTATCGGAAATAAACATATGTTTAAATACAAACAAACACTGATCATTATATATGAAAAATGTATATTTTAATAAATATAGCGATGATACTTATTTAATATCCCACTATATAACCTTGTGTTTCGTTTCGACAAGGGACATTCATGTGGTACTCTATTATTTCTAAGTGAAATTCGAC
The DNA here is from genome assembly GCA_037043455.1 of Cyrtodaria siliqua. Classification (NCBI taxonomy): domain Eukaryota; kingdom Metazoa; phylum Mollusca; class Bivalvia; order Adapedonta; family Hiatellidae; genus Cyrtodaria; species Cyrtodaria siliqua. The sequence continues at coordinate 63,406 of JAWPHD010001741.1, forward strand.
TCACTTTGTTGAAGTATTACAGTAAAGTTTTGCCGATAGTAACGTGTAAACAAGGAGGTTCGTAATTAGTAACACATTTTGTAATCTTTTCCTTTCCTTTCGACAAGGGAAACATGGTATTATGATAATCACCACCATATAGTGTTATTATTATTATTTCATTTTTCATTTTCAATTTATGACTTAAATTCATCTTTGTTGTATGTGTCATATGTGATTTGTAAATATTCTGTATTTTTTAATAGTTAAAATACTGATTTATTTAAGTCACATGTATTGTATGTATGCCATTTATATGTTGATTTGTATACATTTTGACTACTTTGACTGTAATATGTATGTACACTCTCCTACGCTTGGAGGAATTAAAGATCTACTACCGTCCTGGCTGAGATAGAACGCATGATCCCTGGAATAAATATAATTAAACCTTATTGTCTTAATAAACAAATGAAATAAATTAGTAATAGATTTCATTAACTATAACTGACTTTATTTTAATTATATGTGCTATTGAGTAATACATTCCCAAGAATTGCAATCAGTATTATGTACTTTTTTTTGTAAATCATAATAAAGATAGTGTTGCTCATATAAAGATAGTGTTGCTCATATAAAGATAGTGTTTCATTCTTTAACTAATCGTTTATTTATTTTTTAAATACTTGCATTAGACTTTTATCGTTTTATTTGTTTATCCTGTTTTAGCAACTGAGGTTGTGTTGTTGTTGTTTTTGTTTCTTTTGTTTAGATTACGATAGGATTAATCTGAACTAAAATCTAAGGGAATTTTATCAAGTAAAATATGCACTATGTTTAATACATATATACATACATTTTACACTTTGATAGTAATATGATGATCATGAAATTATGTGTCTCTTATGTCGATTCCGGTCGAGGTTTAAATATACGATTTGCAATTAACATTTATGTTTTGTTTTCTCAGTACTAGCCCTTGTTTTCAGATATATATAAGCGTTGTTCTGTTATACTTCAGTTTTGGTGTTGAGGGCAGATGGTCTCACCCTCCGAGGAACAATCCATTCTTGGAATCACAGACAGCTAGTACCCCTTCTGTCTTCTATTTCGCCTATATTCCTTCTTTGTCGCCCGATAATTTAAAACGCTCAAATATTCAGCGGATGGCGAATTGGATTATTAATATACCGACAGACCCTATTAATCCAGGTTTCTTTTCTATTTCTTTCCTATTTCTTTCTAATTTTCTAATTTCTTAGCGTGTTTATCAATATACTTAACAGAAAACTTAATGTAAACGTGAGATACTGGCATTCCGTACATTATATTTATGTTCGTGCATTTTGTTTGTATGTTGTCCTTGCTTATGGTCGGGAGTTTTCTATATAGAGCTACAGTTACTGACTCGTGCTCTAAAATGAGTCAATAGTCAAGTCGTGTCTGAACGTACAGTAACTCAGCGTCTAATTACACAACTCAACTTTTATAATCCGTCACTTTTTAAAGAATTATATATTTTTTAATAATTCATATTTTCATTTGAAATTTTAACTGGCGTCGTTTAACCATAGATCTACATACATCTGTATATCCATGGTTTAACAAATATCGCTATCGATTTATAAAACGTAATCTGCCTTGATTGGACTAAAACCTTGTTGATAAACTTAATAAAATATTGGTATGTGTTTCGGTGATTTCCAGTTTTTGGTATTCGTGTTATTTTCAAAAAACCTGGGTGACCGATTATAAAAGTTGAGTAGTGTAATATATTCCGTTCTCACACGTTATAAGTGTTTCAGAAGATGGTACATGTTTGATCTTGTTTGTCGACTAACATGTTTTCAAAATGACAGCATCTGCTTATAGAATGTCTTTACTCCGTGTTTTATTTTCGATCAGATGATATATTTTGCCGAATAATTCTTGTTTTTTTTTAATTTGAGAGCCATTGTTTTGGTATATATTTATACAACCATTCTGAACATGTCTCTTCATTTAGTCTGTCATTTTCTCTTCTTATTAAGGAACATTGTGCGGCTTCAAAAGGAAACTGTGCAAGGCAAAAGAAGAAGACTTGGACATTGACGAACCAATTATTAAGAAAAGAAAACTCAGTGTTGATGGCGAGGGCCAATGGCCAGAATCCCAAACAGGTAGAACCTCAACTTCCTTTCATGACTCCGCCCGTTCTTCTCTGTCGGCCAATCCTATACAAAGCTTTTAGCTATTCTGCGGGCGACGAGTTTGGTCACCGAAGTGCCGACACACCATAGTGACTCGAGTTTCTTTCTTATATCTTTATTATTTTCTTATGTCTCTGCACCGAAAAAATACGTTGACATTTTTTTCTTTTCTCATGCATTATTTTGTTTGCTCATGCTGTCCATGCTTTCGGTAGTCAAGATCATAGCGACGCTTGCTTATTTTACCGAGATCATGCTGTCGTTTCAGACTGGCTGACACAAGACACACATTGCACTATTTTACAAATCTATAAATAGAAATAGAGGGAAAATGCATCAATATATCGACGAATTAAACGTGAATGATAAGACTGCCTTTAATAATAATTTTAAAAAAGTACGGACAATTGTTTACGGTTTCAATTTGAATTTGTATTAAAAATGTATTGGGGCCATACTGTTTTAGCCTTGACTGTCTGTAAGGCCGTCCGTCCGCCGTTAACAAAACGCTTTGAAAATTTCTGGTCACCTGTGACTACAAGGTCACACACTTGAAGGTCTGCTTTCAGTAAAACGTCGAAGTTTTATTTTTGCTCATATTCTCAGATTGCTTTCATGCATTAGGCTATAATATTAATATTATATTTGTTGATTGCCAATGTCGTACAAAACAATTTGTCATTTCTGATCACCTGCGACCACAAGATCAATGTCAAACAATTGGAAGTGTTGCATTTAGCAATAATTTCAGTAAAATGTTAAGTTTGCTCATAGTCTCAGATTGCTTTCATGTAGTACATTCATATTTTATATGTTGATTAGTAAGGTCGTACAAAAACATTCCGGCATATTTCCGATCACCTGCGACCTCAAGATCAAGTCAGGGTCACGCACTACGTTCAGTAAAATGAAAGTTATATTTCTGTTTGTGGTGACAGAACTGTTGCGTTTGTAAATGTCTGTGATGAATGTTCTTCAGCGGTGGCATTAGTCGGATATCCGACATTTATCGTTTTTTCTGCAAAAATGGTCAGACGTTTGTATTTATAATCAAGCTCAAAGATGATTACTGCTATCATTTTGGTCGTGAGAAATGGATAAAGCCATTCCCAAAAAAAACAAGTAATGTTTCGAAACTGAAGGTTTTACCCCTGGATCCAGAGATCAAGGTCAAAGACTCAATTTTCACTGGAATTCCTTTGCATTCCTATTGTTTCCAAGCTCGAACTTCTTCTACGCCAGTTAACAGTTTGACATGTGTGATTGCCTAAGATGGCAGGGAAGTGCGGATATTTAAGATGCTACGCCTTTCCCATCCCCCACCCACCTCCCCCGACCCCATCACCCCTCGTCGACTGCTCAAGTTGTCATCTAATGTCAGTGTCTAATTATAACCAACCATGACGTGATATAGTTTTACTTGCTTTACGTAGTAATATGTTTGCAACATGACATTACATTTGCTTATAGAATGCGTAGTAATAAGTTTGCAACATGACATTGCATTTACTTATATAATGCGTAGTAATATGTTTGCAACATGACATTGTATTTGCTTATAGAATGCGTAGTAATATGTTTGCAACATGACATGCGTAGTAATATGTTTGCAACATACCATTGAATTTGCTTATAGAATGCGTAGTAATATGTTTACAACATGACATTGCATTTGCTCATAGAATGCGTAGTAATATGTTTGCAACATGACATGCGTAGTAATATGTTTGCAACATGACATTGCATTTGCCCACATAATGCGTAGTAATATGTTTGCAACATGACATGCGTAGTAATATGTTTACAACATGACATTGCATTTGCTTGTAGAATGCGTAGTAATATGTTTGCAACATGATATTGCATTTGCTTATATAATGCGTAGTAATATGTTTGCAACATACCATTGAATTTGCTTATAGAATGCGTAGTAATATGTTTGCAACATGACATTGCATTTGCTTATATAATGCGTAGTAATATGTTTGCAATATGACATGCGTAGTAATATGTTTGCAACATGACATTGAATTTGCTTATAAAATGCGTAGTAATATGTTTGCAACATGACATTGCATTTTTTGCTTATATAATGCGTAGTAATATGTTTGCAACATGACATGCGTAGTAATATGATTGCAACATGACATTGCATTTGCTTATAGCTCTTTGCTCCAAGTGTTTTGTCTTTTCACACACTGTATTGCCGATTTCTACTGTGAGTCTGTGCCTATTGTTCGTAGCGCTTGTTTCAGCCAAAGATTTTTCAGCCAAAACATGAACAATTTTAGCAATACGTATACAAATTATACATCATTGGAACTGGAGTATTTAATGGTAAATAATACACCTTAGTTTTGAAAATCGATTGAGAAAACAATATGTTGTAGCCAAAATGCTTTATTTTTTCGTCCCAGATGGGGCTATTCCCATGTAAATTAAAACTCCTTTCTTGCTGGGACAGCATAAAATTAAGAAACTAATAAGTTCAGTTAACCTCAATGGTTTGCTATAAAACTTCCACGATTTTTTAATTTACCTTTGCCAAACACATTAAAACCACTTTTGGATAAAACTTCTGAATTTGTTTTTCTCTAATATTTTATCAGTCACGTTTAATAGAGAACGCGTTGGCACGAACTACCCAAATCTACCCAAATAATCTACCCAAATCTACCCAAATCCTCATTCGCAACATCTCGTACACTGCTTCGCGGGATCCCGAGGAATGACGGGATTGGCCGAGCGTTCACGATTGCCAAATCCTTACCTAAATCTACCCAAATCGTTCCTGTTTTGATGCAGCAGAAATTTGCAAAAAGCACCTCGAACAATAGTACATATTTATAAGACCGTTCAATGCGAACAGAAATCGGTTTTGTATGTTATTTCAGATTTGTACCACAATATCCTAAATACACACTATGCATCGTGTAATACCCGAGGACATACACAACATATGTTAATTATTGTGGTACAAATACAATAGAGCATGAGTCTTGCACGTGTATGGACGATAATGCACTCGCTAACGCTCGTGCATTATCTCCCCGTATACGTGCAAAACTCATGCTCTATTTTATACATCTATCATGTTCTCTTCTTTTCGACAGGGCACACGTCACGTGGAACAAAAAGAAAGATAAGCAAAGTAACAGAAGAAGACTCTGGCTGTGAAACAAGTTGTAAGAGAAGGAAATTGTCACCTGGAACAAAAAGAAAGATAAGCAAAGTAACAGAAGAAGACTCTGGCTGTGAAACAAGTTGTAAGAGAAGGAAATTGTCACCTGGAACAAAAAGAAAGATAAGCAAAGTAACAGAAGAAGACTCCGGCTGTGTCATAAATTAATGAAATTGTATTAGATACAGAATCAGATAAGGAGTGTTGATCCTATAATCAATGTCAGAAATATGGTGTTTCTCTTTTGTCTGAAATTGCAACGAGAGCCGACCTTATAGAGAGAATATTATGTCAATGCCTTTTACTATCAAGTTTATTTAGGCGAGGCTTAGAAAAGGAAGAATGGCGAGGCTCTGCCGAGACATTCTTCGTTTTCGTGCCGAGCCTAATAAACTTGATAGTAAAAGGCACTGACATAATATTCTATTTATCATGTAGATTATCCACATTTTCTGTATGAATTACTAGTATTACCTATTTCTCAGAATGGTACGCTTATCGAGGATGCCGCCATGTTGTTGTTGTTTTTGTTTGTTTTATGACGTCAGGCAACGTTACGTACATGACGTCAGATAACGTTACGTACAATAAACGCCGAGGGAGTCCGCATTGATTTGCTCTATTGGTCAGTGCCTAATAAAGCAAAATTTATTAGGTCACCCCTTTATTAGGCAGAAAAGTGCATATCTGCATGATAAATACATGTAAACATCCATAAAAACAAGTACTCAAAAACGAACATGTAAGGCTATACTGGGGATAAAAGGAAGATTCAATTTCAGACAACAACGAAACACCATCTTTCTGACATTGATTATAGGATCAACACAAGGAACGCATCATTTGATTACCACTGGGAATATACCTAAATAATTATTGTTCGCAATATGTATATTCGGCTCTTTTTACGTTGTTTTGCGTTTGTGGATGATTTGACAAATAAACGAATCAATACATGTTTTTACTTGGTTTTATTCCTACAAATAGTTAAGTACAACGATCTTGGAAATCCAGTTGTGTTTCACGCTTGTGTCTGAAAGTATAGATACGTATTGTTCTCTTCAATGACGACAGCGTTATTGTTCTCTTCAATGACGACAGGAAATGCTTTATTAAAGATTAATGTCACGGATGCGGGTTCAAATCCCACTGGGAGGTCGACTTATAAGTGAGAAAGTGTCGATTTTTACGGATGGCGGGAGGTATACACTATACTGGTTCTACCCATTAAAACTGCATAGTCTGCCTCCACCATTAAAAAATCGATCGTCATATATAGCCTTAAATTTTCTGAAAATGACGTAAAACACCATTCAACCAACCAACATTTTCGAACACGTGTGCTAAGAAGATAAAACTATAAACAAAATAGTGCACACTAAAAAGCCGTCTAAATGTTTTATTTTTGGAAAGTCTCAAACTGTAGTTAAGATATATTTGCAGATATTAGCTCCATGATATCATGGTTAGTATAATCGATATGAAGCACCCTCTTATAATACAGCAGTGTTTTATTAATGACGTGTTTCTTTGGTGTTAAACGTCATTTTTGCATGACGATGCATCTATGGGTGGGTGTTCCATTTCAAAAATGTCTTCCTGCATGAGGTCCCATATAGTTATGTTTCAGTGGAATAGCCCGAACTATAAAATGTAGTGTGTGCACAAGCTGGAATTCATATAATGCCATATATAACATCGTTTCAACAAATGAGTGTACATACTGTAAATATATGTTTGTTTGAGGTATGTCAGACTGGCTGTAAGCCAAATATGTTATCCTCGATAAATAAAGATATAATTATCATTATTATATAAAAAAAAACAAAAAAAAAACGTATAGGCTACAACTATACTTAAAGCTTTGATGAGACATGATGGACAAATGCAAAGTATATAATAATTTAAAAAATATTAAAAAAAGCATTTAGTTCTTGTTTAAATTTGTAACATTTAGCGTTGACTATTGTAAACTTTAGAGGGTCTCAAAAAAATGTAACTGTTAACGTTAATTGTGTAAACTTTAGCGGGCATTAAAAGTGTAACGTTTAACTTCGATTGCAAACTTTAGCGTCAAGTTTGTAATATGTTAGCGTCAGTTGTAACATTTTGATGTTAGCGTCAGTTGTAACATTTTGCGTTATTGTAACCTTTAGTGTTCCTACAACCGCCCAGTTTACGTCCCATCCGACGGTTGATGTTAAGGTATATTGTCTAAGGACACTAAGGACATCATAAGTAACCCAATGGGCCAGTGAGGCTCGAACCAGTGATTTCCGGATACTGAGTCTACTTATCAATAAACAAATACGTATTGGAAAATGGACACATTAATGCAACAATTTGAACAAATATGGAGGAAATATATTTGTTTTAATTGAACAGAAAGAGATAAATTCTCAAACATGACAGAAACATTACTTTCGACAGGTTCTGTCGTTGTGTAAAATCAAATCAAACGATAAAGAGTAATCCGAATCGTACGCAAACAACAGTTCTGAAATTACAATATTAAATAAAATAATTCGCTCTAACAAATGTAGCTGTGAGAATCTTATGGTTGGATATGTTGTAGCTGCCATAGGGCTATGACGCGGCCTATAGAAAATATAGGTAGGTATGCGGCACGCCTCCATCCGCACTTTTCGACTAAGTGTCTGTAGACAACAAGCAATGCGTGCATAAAACCCCACGATAGTTCAATTGACTAAACTTAACTACCACACCTCCACGTATAAAACTAAGTTTGCAAGTACGGAGAGGGTGGGGGAGTATCAGGTTTTGACGACTCCCTCCTGCAAATAATAGATTGTCAAGTTTTCTGTTGACACCGACTACCCACGCATCCTCGAAAATGTTCAGTTGTGCCCCGTGTCCCTTCTCAACCCGCCCGCACTCCCGCCCCCTGACCCCCACCACCACTACACAAATACGGCCATGCAATGTCTGGATCGGCACACACTTTGCTTTGAAACATTAAAACGTAGTATAGATCTACTCATGATTTGTAAAATGCGAGTTATGTAGAAATACGAACGGGGCGCGATGTGTCCCTTTAACGATCGTATAACTCACAGGGACGTGAACTATGCTGAACAAAGAAACGTCCGCTGATGTTGATGCTGGTTGTCTAGACAGAAAAATAGGAAAAGGTTAATGATGTTTTAAGAATAATTAGATAGACCGCCAACAACATTCCAAACAAATGGTTTTGTAAAGTTCAGTACACGAGGGAGTTAGCCCCCTTTTTCTTAAAACATGCCACAAAAAAAAATTAAATCTACAAAAATTACCGAAATTTGTCCGAGACAATATTCTCTATATGTTCCTCAAGTTACCAAAAAAATCACAAAAAAACATTACACAGACTGTGTAGATGGCAGCTTTTGATTATCAACAACATCAAATTACCTCCCTTTAACATTTCCATATCATCCATAAAAGATTATTGCTTGGCAAATTTAAAAATGTTTAATGGGATATTTAGACCTCACTTATTGCTTACGAAAACGCTATTTAGGCTGTTATACTCCGTCAAAAACTTACTTAGAAACGTCCAACTTTTTTGCTGGTATTTCCATTTTTGTGCAGTATATATTGTAAAATTATGTTTAATACGAACAGAGACAGAAATAAAACTGTCTAGAACCGAATATCGGGTCAGGTGTGAAGATCCACGTTCGGTCCAGAGATATCACGATCCGTGGATAACTTCCGCTATATACTACTGCACCCCATTACCCATACACGGCTGGCTCTTTTAACCAGTATTTAATAATTGTTCACAATTATTTGACTATTCTAAAGTCGACTAAATTGTTTTCATATTGCAGCGATAATATATTTAAGATACTGCAGAAAAACAAAAACAATTTAATACAAGTAGATTCAAATGCAAAATGATCCTGGATTAATAATTGGGGTACTAGGTGACTGCATGGACAGGATCGCGCGTTCTATCCCAGTTGGGACGAACATACAGGCCGCCCTGATCCCAGCCAATAGAAAAAGTCGGTAAATTGTTTTTGCATATTACTAACTGTTGATTCACCAATAATATATTCAAACCTATGGCTGAATAACGAAGAAACAAGAGGCCCAAGAGCGCCTGTGGACGCTCTACTGGCTAAACCGGCTCTTATATCAAGAGTTATCGACATAAACGTCCCTTCAGTACTTCTTTTAAAACATTGCAAATCAACAGGGCTAGGATGGCCTTAGATCGCTCACCTGGTAACCATGAGCAATATGTCTGCTGTGTCGAGTCTGGCATGGGCATTTTTTAATTTTTCCCACTTTCTTCTATGAATGAAATCTCATAAACATGGGTGTGGGGGAGGAGGGGGTGTGGGGGTGGGGGTGGGGGGGGGGGCGGGGTATATTAGCATTCTAAACAAATATGGTAACAAAAAGATAATACATGAAGTAATTACAGATTTAACAAAAAAGGAAAATACAATATAGCATTTTTCAACAAATCAAGGACCGTAACTCTGTCGTTACTAACAAGATCTAGCTGCTTTTCAAACTTGTCCAATATGTCATTGATATACCGCGCTTTTCATAACTAGACATCATACTGAAGTTTCCTGCTAAATTTTATAGAAATCCAACAAGCCGTTTAGGAGGAGTAGCGCCGACAAGAAATTTAAAGTAAATATGTCAAAGGGCCATAACTCCGTCAAATCTCAGCGAACAGGAACAAAAACGTAATATGCACAACTAGACATCTTACCGATGCTTCCTGCAAAGTTTCGTCGAAATCCAGCAAGGAGGAGTAGCGCCGACAAGAAATTTTAAAAGTAAAAACTCCATTAAAAAACGAACCGGAAAAAAACGCAATAGGCACTAGAAATCAAAACAATGCTTCCTGCTAAGTTTAATCAAATCCAACACGGCATAATGCAGGCGTCACACTGTCCCGAAATTGACACCAGATGGCCATACGAATACGGAATTTTGAATTTTGCGCGAAGAGGTCCCCGATCTTGGTGAACAGCCAATGAACAGCCGAAGCAAGTACGATCCCTACAGAAGGTCACACGATGGCACCCGAACCACACACGAAGGCAACACGAAGATGTGAATTTTTATAGTAGTCTATACCCGCAGGACACACGAAGGCCACGCGATGGCTACACGACGTCGTATTGAGAGTACGATGCGTTCGAACTAGGTCACGAAGGCGTCACGTGACCTCCCGATGGTATAAAACCTTCGGACAACCGTGGGAAATTCAATTGCTGATCGGAGATTATTGGGAGGAGAACACACAGTACATTTCAACTTTATTTCAATTTTAATTCAACTTTAATTCAACTTTAACATGCCACCCAAGGCAGGGAGAGGCAGAAGGAAGAAGCTGGCTGGTAAATATAGAACTCAGAAGAGGAAAGCAGAGGAAACTGAGAATTCAGAGGTCCAAGAAGACAGCACTGAGTCTCCAACCAGAGAGAGAAGGGTGAGGAAATCCAAGAAAGATGTCAGTCCTTGTCCAAGTAAAACTCCAGAGCGGTCCTCAGAGGGTTCCAGGTCTCCTCAGCGGTCTGAAAGGTCTCTTCAGCAGTCTGACTGGTCTCCTCAGCAGTCTAGGAGGTCTCCTCAGCAGTCACGAGAGTCTCGGCAGCATTCACCTTCTCCCCCTCCTCCTCGTAACAGACAGCCCGAATCCTCGGATGATGAAGGTAAATATTTATAACTTATTTTTGGTATGGATGGGGGGCAAGAGGGGTTATTGATTTTGTTATATATTCCCATACATTGTTGTCCTGCATGTACTTAATTTTTTTTTCCATTTGGTATCTTTTCAGATGAGTCAGCTTCCCCCGCCCTCCCTGAAGGCAAATCCAGGTCCAAGCCTGAAGTGGGCAAGGGCAAGGGCCACAAAGGGAAAGGCAAGGCCCAGAATGAGAACCCACCCCCTGGTGCACCATACAGCTTCACAGAGGCGCAGGAGGAGGCAATCGCTCGCTGGATGGAGAGTAAGAAGCTACTGTATGACATGAAGGACAAACAGTACAAAGACATGGCATTAAGGAGGCAACTATTCGAGGGAAAGGCTGCGGAGTACGGGGTGGATTGTAAGTATAAAAAAAATTACATTTCAATTACTTTGAAATATTTGAAATCTATTTCAGATTCTTAACATACATTGCTGTCAATGAACATTTCAATGATTGTACTAAGTATTTGTTTTGATTTCTGTCATTGCAGATGATTCAATTCAGAAATGGTACCACACACAGAGGACTCGATTCTCGAAGCTGCGGGAGGGCCAACCCAAGAAGAAATCCCAGAAGAGGTCCGGTGATGGGCTGTCGAGTGGTGAGGAGGAAGAGACTTTCTGTACCATGTGTCCTTCTTCTTCATTCTGCTTTCTAGCCTTCGCGGGACCTCATCGTAGAGGCCTCTGGGAAGTCTTGTGTAGTTGTAGAAGGCCTTCTCATTTTCTGTTTTCAGCTCATTTAGTAGAGTGCTATAGTGGCCATAGAGTTCTCTTCTTTTGTCAGACAGCCATTTCCTGACCCACATAGACCTCGGTTTCCTCCTTCGCCTCGGTTTGCCCCTGCCCTGGAAAATAAAAAGCAAAACAAGATAAGTACATTGTCGAATGCTAGAAAGGCAAATAGCAAGAAATGACAAAGTGAAATAAGACAATTTTTACCTGTAAGAGGAGGTGCTGGGCCTGTAAGAGTTGCTCATCATGTTCTCTGAGGTGCATCAAAAGAAGCAATGCTGCTGCCTTCTTTTTCCTGGTTGTCTCATCATCAAAGTATGCCATTCTGCAGGAACTGAATTGTGATTAATTGTGATTTGGGAGTTACACACGCCTCTGCTCTGTAGAGTTGCTCAGGACTGACAGAGGAAGATGCTCTGAGGCTGGCCTTTTATATGTCCATGTTACCATGACACATGGGAAACGCTTGAGCTACTCAAATTCGGCTGTCTTCGCCGACACCGTGGTCCCATCTCGATGTTATCGTACTCTAATACGATGGCTACACGACGGCATTGCGAGGGCTTCACGTAGTCGTGTTGCCTTCCTAAGACAATCGGGCAGCTTCTTGTTTCCTTCGTATTGTCTTCGTGAGGCGAAAAATGCTCGATGGCACCGATGATCACACGAAGTAAAGACGAAGATGATACGATTTGACAAGATGCCCTCACGGGACAGTGTGACGCCTGCATAAACAAAAACAAAACTGAAAAAAAAATCGAATGAAATTTTTTTTTGAAAGTTTTGAAAAATTCAAACAAAATTTAAAAAAAACACACCCATACTAATAATAATAATAAAAAAAAAGTAAAAAAATCTGGTAAAAGTTGGTAAAGATCAGATGAAAAATGAAAGCCCTATAGCCTTAACGAGGCAAAATATAGCACATCAAGGGCCATAACTCCGCTGTTACTGGTTTGATCTGGCTGGCTGTCGAACTTATCCGAGCTTCCATTGACATTAACAATCTGCTAAAGGTTGGTAAAGATCGGATGAAACATGAAGGCCCTATCGCCTTAACGAGGAAAATATAGCGTTTTTAACTAAATCAAGAGCCATAACTCCGCTAGTACTGGTCCGATCTGGCTGGTTTTCGAACTTGTCCGAGCTGTCATTGATAATAACAATATGTTAAAGTTTGGTAAAGATTGGATGAAAAATGAAGGCCCTATTGTCTTAACGAGGCAAAATATAGAATTTTCAATTAAATCAAGGGCCATAACTCCCCTGTTACTGGTCTGATCTGGCTGGTTTTCGAACTTGTCCGAGTTTTCATTGATATTAAAAATCTGTTAAAGTTTAGTAAAGATCGGATGAAAAAGGAAGGCCCTATCGTCTTGACAAAACAAAATTTAACGACGGACGGACGGACGGACGGACGAAGGACAACTCGCTATCCCATAAAAAAGGAAAGTCAAAATTGTATGCAGGCAGATATAAAGTCAAAATGATACTGGATTGATAAACCAAGAGGCCATTTGTAATGTCCCCACATACAATCAATGCAGGACAAATCACGCACCCAAAAAGTAGCCTACACCTAAGGGCCAGCATTGGGCATTATCCCTTGGTTTATATTCTGGATGGACTATAAACTGGATGGACTATAAACGGAAAAAAACTTTCGAATTAAACAAACGTGTCCGTTTAATAACGTGTATGGACTTGTTCAGAATTCTTTGGTAACTGATAAATACTAAGGGCCGGGCTGTACACCAATGAGATAGGAAGCATAAGCGTGTTACATTGTGTTTGTTTGTTTTTGTTTGGGGTTTAACGTCATTTTCCAGGACGTTTGAGGCTATGTATGACAGTCGATTTTTAGTTGTGGAGGCAGACCACCCACTTATTCTTTTAATAGAACCAGTATTGTATATCTCCCGCCATCCATGAGAGTGGAGACAGACCACCCGCTTATTCCCGAGTAGAACCAGTAATGTATACAGCCCTTCATCCATGAGGCTAGAGGCATAACACCCATTTAACCCTGGGTAGAACCAAGAATGTATATATCCCACCATCCGTGATGGTGAACCATCCGTGAGGGTGGAGGCAGACTACCCACTTATTCCTGGGTATATCCTGGACTGTATACCTCCTGCCATCCGTAAGGGTGGAGTCAAAACGCCAAAGTAGTACCAGGACTATACCTCCCGCCATCCGTAAGGAGCGTGTTACAGGACTAAAAAGGTATCCATGGAAAAAATATTCGTATTGTGAATTTTCTTCATTATTCATGATTTGCTGATGATGCATGATTATAAACTTTCATTTTACCTTGGTAACCATGTTATTAAACCTACAAAACCGTAATTCACGTTACCTTGTTAAAAATAAGGTTTCTGGAGAAATCAAGAGCTTTAAATAGTTATACCCGAAAATGATTGCAAATCTTAAGTTTATCAAGACATACACCGTATCCATCATGATGTGAGCACCATTTGTTTCTTTTAATGTCCGTTACATTGTGTGTTTTTCAAATCGTTTACTGTTTTCGGTGTTTAGCAGAAATCAAGATAAATAAACCAGTTTATGTAATATTTATAGCATAATTTTTCGAGCATATGCGATTATGCAATATCCCAACCTCCGCGCAGGGATATCCCTGCCACCACACAAATCACGTGACGAAGGCTGAGGCCATGTGATTACACATTAGGTAATGCTTGGTACAGCAAACTCTTGGCGTAACCAACAGGCCATTGACAATAACCTGGTTTTGGCTTGGGTGTAATCTCTTCATTAAGTTTACGCACAGCTTCCGTAATGATCTCAACGGAATACATGTTTGTTTGTTTGATTACAAGTACTGTAACTTAGTAACCGGTGTGCATGTTCATTAAAATTGATACCGTTTTTCACCCTAATTTCCTATATTATGAACAAAGCCACAAAATTAAACTTAGCTGGGTGTGGTGTCAGGTGTCAGACCAGTCAGGAAGTACTTCCGGACTTCCGGGTCGTAGGGTCAGTCAGGAAGTACTTCCGGGTCGTAGGGTGCTAAAATAGTTCCTTGAAAAAATTCAAAGTTTCTAGTTTGCATGTGTTTTTCCCAAGATTAGTTCTTATTTCATTGTTAAATCTAACCTGAGGTTAAATAAGTATGCCTGTTGAATAGTAAGTATTTTACTGTGTTTGTCAGGATTATTTCTTTGAAGAGTATGAGCACAGAGGTTAGGTAGAGATGTGGTTTTGACAGATGTTTATTTCAAAATGACCATCTCTACCCAGAGTACACTCGTTCCGCATTTGACTCTGTCAATGTCAAAGGAAGTAGGGACAACGGTTAGGTCATGTGGTTATTCAAAAAAGTTATGACGATGTTTATAATAAATACTTTTGCCTGACGATCTGCAAAGATAAAATATAGACCTATATTAAATAATTTCAATTTTTATTTGTATGAGTCAATTTTTTTTAGTTATTTTCTACTATCGAGCTTCGATTTGAAATGTTTACATATACGTTTCGATTGACCTAAGTACGTATTATTTTTGTAGTAAAATAGTCCCGATTAAAACTAAATTGTTTTCGTGCATTATTTCAAATCTTGCAAAATCTAATTTGCAGTTATTCTGAAAATTATATTTACATAAGAAATAAATAAGTTTCAGGCAAACATATTCCAATTTAACAGATTTTACCAAAATCGTGTAATTTAGTAGTTAGCAGAGATATATGCGAGTGCAAGGAACGATAACTCTGCGTGGAGGTTGACGAAATGATGAACAACTGAATCTGTGTTTTTTTCCAGATATGGGACCGTTTGCTAGCCAAATGTGTTTAATTCACAGAATAAAAGTGTGTTTAAGCCAACGAATGTTGTGGAACTTGTGACTGATCTCCAAATATAGCCTGAATTGCATTGTGTTCAATGGGCTGATTTTCCGGTCAGTGATTGCTGTAACAGTAAGGGGAAGTAACCACTGCGGGGAGTTTGACAATATCCCTGCGCGGAGGTTGTCACCCGCTATGACGCGTTGAGGGTGATAGCGCGAAATATCAACCCGGCAAGGTATGGGGATTTTACATGGAGTAAACGATATTATTATACCTCACTGTAAACACTCCATGTAGAACAAAAATGGTTTAATTTACACAAAACATTTTTTTTCATGTATTCTACGCATGCTAAATGTAATACAAAGTCTGCTACTTACACGGCAGTAGCTGTTATAATGATACTACATACAAGGAGTCGCTAGCTCATCACACTTACTATTTCAATTAGGTTGAACAATTAAAGAAGCCAAAGATATAGTGCTGCTATTGCACATGCTCTTATGTCACTGAAGGAACTAATTATGTAACTACTTAGGAATTAATTGTATATTCAGTCAGTGCATTACACAGATGACCCTCAGCGATTTGACACTTGTAAATACTCTCCTTTGTATCGCTGACTAGGGTAACATGACTATTGCATGGAACAGCTGATAAACTGTGAACTTTTAAGTAAGAGTTGACGAAAATCTGGAGATTGTACCCCAATTCATTAATCCAGTATCAGTTTGACTTAAAATTCTAAATAAAAAAACAAATTGGAGTTTATTATTTATTCTTTGTTTTTTCTATAGTATCTCAAATATATTAGTGTGGTTCCCGGATGCCCCGTTTGGTCACGGGGCAAGGTCACGGAGTAATGCCCCGTTTGATCACGGGGCAAAGAATAGGGCCACCGCAGATCCCTTTGGAGGAGTAGGCAGAGTGGTAGAATCCCCCCAAATTCATGTTCATTTTATAATTTTTTGTTCATGTTCATTAAAGGTCTTCATCGTGATCCCTGCATTGTTTCAGGTGCCATCTCGCTCTCATCAAAAGGGCAGTGGCAGAAAAACAATAAACGTGGCTTCAGCGTAAATGGAGTTTTTACGATAGAATTTGCAGCAACTCTGCAGTTCAGGGTGAGAAGGTTCTAGGCCCATGTTCCATATTTTATCTCGATGTACATGGAGGATGAGCCTGGCATGTTCATGCCTGTTAGGCGCCATATAACCTGTAATGTGTAATGTGCCTTAAAACTCCAATTCAATTCAATTCAATTATTGCTGCACTATACAAACAATTTAGACTACTTTGAAATAGTTAAATAATGAATGCAAATTGCTATGAAAAAGAATGGTTAAAAAATCAAGATTTGCCGTGTGTCCTTTTTAGGGTGGCGGTGAACTGTACTATAAATTAGCGTAAGGCCTAGTTATTCACACGCATCGTGAGATGGACTCTGGACCGAATGTGGATCACTGTGAAGTAGATCGCACCTGACTCGTTATTCAGATGAAACATTATTTTGGTTTACCACCACCAATTGCATGTTAATCTCCGAGGTGTAGTTCCTATAATAAAAAGTAATCCCCCCCTTTATTTTTTTTATGGAAATGGCCATTATATATATAAGTAGTGTTGTTGTATGTATACGAAGCGTATTAATAGGTTTTACTGGATCACTGATGAACATTTTCGAAATTTCGAATCTATGCATACACTTTGTGAGCAACTATCAATGAAAACAGGTGTACCATTGACCTGTTTAGTAAACAAATAAGAAATGTCTTACACAGACCTAATAACAATGGTTTTTTTCTCGATATAACTTGCATTTTACAAATCGTTATTAATACGTTTTATGTTTCAAAGCAAACTGTGTTTGCATATATTTATATTGTGAATTATATTGCACCAATAATATATTTTAACCCCCACCCACACCCACTATAGGACCATGCATTGTGCCCCATCCAAACAGTGATGGTATGTGTGTGGTGGTTGGGGTGGGGCGGTGGGGGCGGTGGGTGACATGGGGTGGTGGGGGTGGGGGTGGGGGGGGGGTGGTAAAGGCGTTGTGGGCACTGGCTCAACTGAACATTTTTAATACTTTGGTAAAAAAAAATCTATTGCTTGTATGAGACATTTTAATAAAAATAAAATCAAGTTTGTTTATGTCAGTCAGAGACTTAAACAATATTATAACTAGATATTTTGTTATATAATATAGTTCAGTTAATTCTCTGTGTCAGTTTAGCTAGTTTATGCCCGGTGGTTAAACAATGTTTTTAAACATCCATACAACTATTGGGAGAGGGAGCGGTAAAAAAAAATCCGCTCCACCTTTCAGATTATTTTTTGGGTGGGGGTGGGGGAGGGTCGGTGGGTGAGGGTTGAGGACTGGAGGACCTCAGACCACCACGACGGATACATGATTTGAAATTAGAGGCGGTGGATTAGGTTTGTGGGGATCGTGGAACATAATTTCACAGGGTGGCCAGGCGCGTAGCTGGGCTTACCCACCTACGCACTAGCGTACAATTATGTGTCAATGTCCGAAAAAACAAAAATCGAAAAAAAAAATGCGAAAAACGCAATAAAAACCGAAGGGGAGTGGGTGGGAGGGGTGAGTTGTATTAAAGTTCCGTATGCCGTACCTGATTTAATTTTGTCTTCTGATTTCAATGTCTATTAAAATAGCAGTCAAACTATATATATAAGCTTAAAATTGCTATGAAATATACGCCAAAAGTCACCTATGATCGTCTGGCAAAAAAACAATTCACGGGGGAACATGCCCCCAGACCCCACTAGCGGAGGTGCGTAACTAAAATTTGGACCCAGCTACGCGCCTGGTGGCCACGGATTCTGAAAAACAGGGGAAATGTCCATAACAAAAAAGATGCAGCAATATAAGGATGATAGGGGCCGTATATGTTGTTATCTTAATCAGGGAAACCAAACACTGGGTCATGGAAAAATCAGCGAAATATCAGGGAATTCCATTTCGAGATTTCTGTGTGGCCACCCTGATGATTTCAGCGGACGCGCAACTTAAACCTAAGTCTCAAATTTAGGGCGCGCAACTTTTTAGAAAAGTTGACAATAAAAATAAAAAAAGGGGTGGGCAGGGGGCGCAAAAATACAAAAACTGTTCACTATGAATGTTTCCATAGTTTTTCGTTCTCCGCCTCACCCACGCTCCCCATCCCCACAACGCCAGTATCAACACTGTTTCTTCACTTATGTAAAAAGCTTGGGTTCCCCTACCCCTGTGAGGGTACTAATCAACACATTGGGCGGGAATTCCTACAAAGTACATCTACAACTCCGAGACATTCCGAGTGACTGTAACAAAAAAATATCATAAATATCCGCATTCTTCCATTTTTCTCCTAAACTGAGATCGAAATACCAAAACATGATGGACAAGGATGGATTATTCATTTTGACCCAAATTTAATTGGTGCTGACCAATTAAAGGATATTTCCGACACATCGTGCGCTGCAGAGTGCAAGAGTGTGACGTCACAGGTCGAGCATCAACAACGAAGAGAAGAGAGAAAATTGACCATTTTTGTTTGCTAATTACGTCGCCATTTTGGAATAAAAAAAAGTGTGATTTCAGCCCATCGTAAGTTCGAAGATCAATCCTTATACTGGGGGAATATCACTAAAATGTAGAAGGTAATACTGGTTATTTTTCATGTTTTGTTTATGCAAATATCCCTTGACCCGCCATGTTTTTTTCTTTTCTGTAAATTTTCAGGGGACCTTTTGTCGAATTGTTACGATGTCCTGCCAATAATGCATATTTGACGTGTGTCATATTTATTATTAAGGATCTAACACAACGCCTTAAAGGATATTTTAAGTGTATGCCGAAAGTTTTAATGGCTAACTTTGGTTGTAAACACTTGGATATTTTCCCAAATATGGCCTGCAAAAGTGCCAACTCCAGCAAGAATGTGTTGCATGCTGGCCCAAGGGCGATGTTGCTGCAAATTTTCCTGTTGTGTTGTCACGACCTTGAATCTGTCTTGTGTATTTGTTTGTCTGTTTACATCAGTTTATTTTTAATTTAGACAATTTGTGGTAAACAATGTTAATGTTAGCCATGATCATTTATATCAGTAAATTATAGATTTGTCAATAAATTCAATATTGGGGATGTAGGATTTGTTGTTTTTTCAGAATTATGTGGCAACATGTTGATTGTCACATAATGGTGTCATAATTATAGATAAACAACAACTATAGGAATATGATGTCAATTTATATGGTGCTTTTGACTCTCATTACTTTAAAATCAGTATGATTTGTTAGAGAAATTTTGGAATTGGTCAGCAGCCTCTAATCATTTCACTTTTATTCAGGCAAAAGATCCATACATGTACAAGTCATAGCAAAGTTTAGGCATGTTTTTTTTATCAAGCGCGCTGATGGTGACACTCACCTTTCACCGTTAACGCGGGTAATGACTTTGGGTCCTAGGTCGGAGTCAAAAATGTGTTGATATGTGAAAAAGTGTTTGTCAGTTCACTTGCATAGGTTGGAGGGTTGAGTACTGGTTTTAACCCAGGAAAATCAAATGTGGGTGGTCTTTCCTCCACCACAATAAACGACTTCCTATGATCTTCCATGGGAGTATCCTGCAGATTCATAAAACTGAAAGATCCAGCCGAGCAAGTGACAGGCTACCAGATTTGCAACTTTTGCACCTGCCTGGGACGTCGGGTAACCGTATTTCCAGAAGCCTGATCGATGATTAATAATTTTAGAAGAAATATGTGTAAAGTAAATTAATTGTACAGTATACTTGAGAATTTAACAACATTTCCCAGTATGAAATAGTAGAATTGCTAAACGTGGCAACGCTTAGTATGTGGACAAACTCAAACCTGCACCCCTTATTGTATAACAAAAGCGCTACCACTGCCCCACCACATAACAGATGTTATCCGTTTTCTTCTTTGTACTTTTTATTACCCAAATCAACAGATGAATTGTGTAAAATAATTTTCCATTGTTGTCGGAAATCATGGTGGCCCGGCGGATGGCAAGTTTGACTCTAAATTCGGAGATCACAAGTTCGAACCTCCTAGCACCACTGGGTTTTTATGTTATCCTAGGGCAAACACTTCCCCTAGCCTCAGATGGGGACCTCAACTGAGAGGTCCTTTGTATTGGAGGCTAGCCTCCAAGTGGAGTGGAGGCTAGCCTCAAAGTATGTTAAAAAAGCAAAGAATTCTATAATAAAAGTAGGGCATGATTCTGAATTATTATGTTGAATGTTGTTTAACGGCTCATCAACACAGTATAGGTTATTTAGAGCTGTCCCAGAGAGAGGGGAAGGATACATAGGAATCCGGGAAGCCCTACTCTTATTATCGAATAGATTCCTATGGTTCTTTAATGTGCTCGGAGGATAGACCGATACACGGGACCCCCCGGTTTACGTCCGCATCCGAAGGACGAGGCTAAGGGAAATTGTCTTGCCAAAGAACACACCAACGAAACTCAGTGGCACCACGAAAGATAACCGATTGAACCCGGGGCCTCCGGTTATAAATCCACCGCGCTACCGACTGCACCACACCAGCCATGTAGTTTGTATCATAACTCTCTCTGGTGCGGCTTGATATAACCTAAGATAGTGCGTGGATGAGCCGTTAAACAGCAATTCAATTCGTGACTTGGGGAAACTCATCGATTATAATGGATCCGTACATCACTGATTGCTACCAAAACAATTGTTTGTTATAAAAAAAACTGTTCATTACTCATATGAATGATTCAATCTGGAAGCATAAATGTGTTGTCATCGACAATGAAGAATGCCAGTTGGTGAATTGAAGTTTAGGAAATTGTTGACTTACTTGCCAATTAAGTCACCTTCATTTTAAAATCATCCGTCGAGTGGGAAAGAACTTTAGTATAAAAATTACCACATTGCTGTTCCTCAAAAATCCCTGCAAGAAATTATGTATGTATAAACTTGATGAATTTCTGATGGTTAAGAATCTTAGAGGTTTTATTGATGAAGAATAATACAATTTCAATACATAAATTGTAGGTATACTTATCTAGGTATAATATCTTTTCTTTTTCAGCCCTGTGTAGACCCGGTAACTGTTGTTCTACCCCGATCATGCTGTAATCAGTGGGGTCCAGGAGGAGCAGTTCAGACAGCGTTTGGTATATGACCCTTCTCTTTTCATTTATTAGGCCAAAAATAAAATTATGTTTGTTTCCCCTTCCCGACCCATGCAAAAAAGGGTTGGGTAGGTAGGTAGGTAATTTTTTTTTTTTATTTGAGATCAAAACTGGAATACATGCTACCTATAAGACACATTTAAGACAAAAAAAAAAAAAAATAATAATAATTTCGCCAGTGTCGAAAAAATAATTCGGGTCGCGCCAATTTCGGTGGGTCGGTCGGGAAGGGGAAACAAACATAATTTTATTTTTGGCCTTAACATGGTTGAACTTTGTAAATTCTTCTTTGTTTCAGTACAGAACTGCTTCTGGTACCCAAGTCTTACTGTGCTAGAGAGAACTGCCATTTAAACATGAATATGTTTTAGCATAACTACTGTTATAATTTGAGTTTGCATTGATGTCCTGTAGATAAAACCATAATATATAATGCATAGTTACTCCTGTGCATGCACATTGAAAATAAATTTTGTGGAATTTTCATCGACATGGAATTAGAAGTAAGAATGTAAATCTGCAAAACTCGTAATTTAAAATATGGATCATAGAATGCGTACTTGTTTATATGTATATGCTGGTTAAGCTAGTTTGAGCTAAGCGTACATTGCACACATATTTATTTCAGTTGCATTATGGACAATGTTAATCTAGGAAGTCTGGATCCGAGAAAGCAGGAACTGTTGGAGGCAAGGTTCTACGGGCGGGTAAGTTACGTAAGTCACCCGCAGGAGATTTGAAGATACTAGGAACTTCATAATTTTCATCCATGTTTGATTTTGTTGCCGACACCTTTTTTAGTATTTTGTTAGGGCATGTGATGAGGTTGGCTTCCTTAACATTACCACTTTATCACCCCATGGTGTTATAGATTTAGCTGTAGGGCTCGTTCAAACTAAACTCGGTTTTCAAAAGCATGTCATGTTTGTCATTGTTACCTCCGTCTCGGACGGTCCGACTGGCTATATAATGCATAATTAATGGTAATGGTCAGGTATGTCACCTGCAGGATTGATTTTGTTGCCGACACCTTTTCTAGTATTTTGTTAAGGCACGTGATGAGGTTGGTTTCCTTAACATTATGACCTTACCCCGACTTTCCCGATGGTGTTATACTGGGTTAAGAAGGGTTGTTTGAAAACTAATTTAGCTGTCATTAACATTATCATCTTACCACGACCTTCCCAGTGGTGTTATACTGGGTTAAGAAGGGTTGTTTGAAAACTAATTTAGCTGTAGTGCCAATTCAGGTAAACTCGGACAGGTTTTCAAAAGCGTGTCATGTTTGTCGTTGTTACCTCTTTCTCGGTCTGGCTGGCTGGGTAATGGTAAAGAGATCCCTAATGTATTATTTCCCATCAAGTGGTAGACCAGTTGCGTGACGATTATCTCAAAAAAAAAGGAACCGAAAAAGTTTTTAGCCAAAAGGGTTAACTCGGGACAGGTGATAGAAATGCACTGACATTGTATGTTTTCTTAACGTTGCAGTTATTAAGTTTTAAAACTGTTTATCAATAATAAAGCTTGTGTTGGGCATACATTGTTCGTTTTTATACATTTCGAAGAATTAACCGTTTTATTTACCAGAAACCAAAGTTTCAGAGTTTACCCCGTCTATAAAATTCGGACATCAAATAGCCTAGTCTATTTCTCATATATCACGTGGGTATAAATACATGTTTCTAAACAAAGAAAGAGTCCATACAAATGGAGGGACGTATTAATAGAACAGCAAAACCATGTGCTCGATTAACTTGATTTATGAAACAATAAGCTTGTCTGAATTTATACTTCAGGCAGAGTTTAGGCAAAAACATTTTTTGCCTGTGTTTCCGGTGGCCCGACCGACCCTATTTTTAAGGGGCCGACCCTAAAACTTTTTATGAAAAAAAAAAGATTTATTATTATATTTTTATTTGTTCTTAACAATGATTTATCACAATATATCGAGGTAAACTTACATCACAGAGAAACTTTCAGCTGTATCATCAACTTGTATGGGGTTTTTGTGATAAATACATGTGGAATCTCACAATATCTTGCTGCAAAAAAAAAAAGAAAATGCCTACCTACCGACCCTATTTTTTCAGAGCATGCAATAGGAAACACACCTATTTTTTTTTTTGGCCTTACCAAAATTGGTCCTTCTGCATGCGCGAAAGAGATCATGATCCGTTTACTGTTTTTGATACAACTCCTTTAAAACGGTAGTAGAGAATTTCAGAGCCCATTAATGGATGTTTCGGACAATTAATTAGAACTTTATTTCCAAATAGCTGATACCAAACTCGGAGAATCGAGTAAAGTGGAGGCTTCGCATGAGCTGTACTGTAGCTGATTAAACACAGGTGTGCTATTAAACAGTAAAATAACTAATATTAAAATTCAATGCAGATTAGGCTTACATACAAGTCAATTAATAAATAAAGTACATGTACTTTTAATGTACTGAACTATTCATTCAGTTTTTTGTACACTTGTGTTGCTAATTTGTGAATAAGGAGTGTGTCTCTTTGTAATTAAACGTGTTGTCCAAAGATTGTCACAGGAAATTGAATATGGCCACTTGCCGTGAACTCCTCTTCTACCTTAGATAATGATCAGTCATTGTCGAATCTCAAGCTTATTAATGATATAATTATAGTATCTAATTTCAGCTGACTAAGACTAGCTAGTTATACTTACCATGCAACTAATATAACATTGAAAACAAAAAACCCAGTTTGTATAATTGGGTGATCATAAAATGTATATCTTAGAGGGCAAAAATAGATTCTAGAATTATGATTGATAAGAGGGGACTGAAATAGAGATAAATCTGGTTTTAGATAGTATGTTTCTGCTATAGTTGGATTGGCTTATTTTTGTTTGTTTATAGAGCTCCAGATACACTTCCATATCAAAGGATATTTTACCCCCTAAATAAGTCTGCAATGCTGATTTTGAAATTTGTCAAAAGTAAATGTTTTATTTGTGTTGTTTTACTGACAAGTATTCCATATTTATACTAGAATTGTAAATTATCAATGCTGATTTGTACTCCCCATCCGTGTCCGAGTGGTTAGAGTCTCTGACTTGAAATCACTTGCCCCTCACTGAGCTGTAGTTTTCATCCCTCGAGGGGCCTAGGAATCTTTATTTGAGAAGTTATCCATCTGGCTTGCGGAACGTCTACCCAGGTGCCTGCCCGTGCACGAAAATTGCCCCGAGTGGCACCTGGGGTCTTCCTCCACCAGTGGAACCTGGAAAGTCGCCATAATTATGACCGTAGCTGTTTATGAGACCAAATCAAATTCAATGTACTCCCAATTTTTTTTTCATTGCTGATTTCCTACATTTTTAGCTCTACTGATCAGAGATCAGCAGAGCTTATGCCGTGGTGCGGCGTCCGTCGTCCGTCCATCTGTCTGTCCGTCAGTCTGTCCGTTAACTTTTTTTTTGTAGCGACTACTCCTCTGAAACTACTGAATGGATTTTCATGAAACTGTACAGAAATGTTGCCCATGAAGTCTAGTTGATCCTAGCAAAAATTCATGTAGATGTGAAATCCAAGATGGCCGCCAAATCTAAAAATAGGTTTTTAAAAAACAAGGTTGTAGCGACTACTTCTTAAAAACTCTAAGGGATATTGCTATGGGACTTTTTCTAAAATGATCAGCATGACATGATGTTGGTCCTTGTCGAAAATCGTTTTGATTCGACGTTAAACATGGCTGCCAGCGGCCATCTTTGTTTACATAGAGTTATATAATGAAAACTTGTAGCGACTACTCCTCTGAAACTACTTGACGGATTTTCATGAAACTTCACAGGAATGTTGCTCTTGATGTCTAATTGATCCTAGCAAAATTTCAGGTCGGCCGGAAATTCAAGATGGCCGCCACGGCTAAAAATAGATTTTTAAAAAATAAGTTTGTAGCGACTACTTCTTGAAAACTATAAGAGATATTGATATGGGACTTTTTCTAAAATGATCAGGATGACATGATGTTGGTCCTTGTCGAAAATTGTTTTGATTCGACGTTAAACATGGCTGCCAGCGGCCATCTTTGTTTACATAGAGTTATATAATGAAAACTTGTAGCGACTACTCCTCTGAAACTACTTGACGGATTTTCATGAAACTTCACAGGAATGTTGCTCTTGATGACTAATTGATCCTAGCAAAATTTCAGGTCGGCTGGAAATTCAAGATGGCCGCCACGGCTAAAAATAGATTTTTAAAAAATAAGTTTGTAGCGACTACTTCTTGAAAACTATAAGAGATATTGATATGGGACTTTTTCTAAAATGATCAGCATGACATGATGGTTATCCGAGTCGAACATTATTTTGATTCGACGTTAAACATGGCTGCCATTGGCCATCTTTGTTTACATAGAGTTATATATTGAAAACTTGTAGCGACTACTCGTCTGAAACTACTTGACGGATTTTCACGAAACTTCACAGGAATGTTGCTCTTGATGTCTAATTGATCCTAGCAAAATTTCAGATCGGCCAGAAATTCAAGATGGCCGCAACAGCTAAAAATAGATTTAAAAAAAATAAGTTTGTAGCGACTACTTCTGGAAAACTATAAGTGATATTGATATGGGACTTTTTCTAAAATTATCAGCATGACATGATGGTTATCCGAGTCGAACATTATTTTGATTCAATGTTAAACATGGCTGTCAGCGGACATCTTTGTTTACATAGAGTTATATAATGAAAACTTGTAGCGACTACTCCTCTGAAACTACTTCACGGATTTTCATGAAACTTAACAGGAATGTTGCTCTTGATGTCTAATTGATCCTAGCAAAATTTCAGGTCGGCCGGAAATTCAAGATGGCCGCCACTGCTAAAAATAGATTTTCAAAAAACAAGTTTGTAGCGACTTCTTCCTGAAAACAAAACAATCAGTAGAGCTTCAAGGTCATTGACCTCTTGTTTAATGTTGGAATACCCCCAAAAATTGCTTACCGGGAGCTCTGTGTTTATTAAATATAATACATGTATTAAGTAGTACTTTATTAACATTTCATTCTTAATGTCTTTTCTACATGTTTTGAGCTCTACTGGCCGAGTTGTCCGTCCGTCAGTTAACTTTGGCCTCGTTAACACGATAGGGCCTTCGTTTGTCATCCGATCTTTTTCAAACTTTAACAGATTTTTGGTAACAATGAAAGCTCGGACGAGTTTGAAAACCAGCCAGTACAGACTAGTAACACTGGAGTTATGGCCCTCGATTTAGTTAAAATTGCTATATTTTGCCTCGTTAACGCGATAGGGCCTTCAATTGTCATCCGATCTTTTTCAAACTTCACCAGATTGTTGATATCAATGAAAGCTCGCACAAGTTCGAAAACCAGCCAGTTCGGACTAGTAGCACCATAGTTATGGCCCTTGATTTAGTTAAAATTGTTATATTTTGTCTCAACGCGATGGGGCCTTCATTTTTTATTCAATATTTTTTAAGCTTTACCAGATTGTTGGTATCAATAAAAGCTAGGACGACTTAAAAACCAGCCAGATCGGACCATTTACACCAGAGTTGTGGCCCTTGATTTTCTGAAATATGCTATAATTTGGTCTCGTTAAAACTTTACCAGATTGTTGATATCAATGAACGCTCGGACGAGTCTGAAAACCAGCCAGTTCGGACCAGTAACCCTGGATTTAGTTTTTTTTAAGTTAAGATAGGGTCTTCATTTTTCATCCGATTTTTAACAACGAAATCTTGGACAAGTTTGAAAACCAACCAAATCAGATTAGTAACACTGGAGTTATGGCCCTTGAATTAGTTCAGAGATGCTGTATTTTGCCTCGTGAAGATGATAGGACCTTCATTTGGCGATTTCGGCAAAACTGCAGGGACTATCAGTACCAAGTCTTGTTGTACATACCATCACTTTGTTCCAGTTGAATGATTTGGCAGAGTTATGGCCCTTTAAAGATTTTAATACACAAACTGTCTGTGTTTAATACACAAACTTTGTCTGGACTAGTTCTCCTGAACCACTCGCCAGATTTCAACTAAGTTGTGCATGTCTTCACCGTGGTGCTGTTGAAATATTTTTGGCTGAGTTGTGGCCCTTTATAGGTTTTAAAACCCCATCTTCGTCTGGACTAGTTTTCCTTAACCCCTGGCCAGATTTAAATGAAACTTTTCAAGGAAGATCAGAATCAAGCCCATTAGTGCATGTCATTGCCTTGTTCCGGTAGAATGAATTATGGCGGATTTATGGCCTTTTAAAGGTTTTAAACCCAAATTTTGTCCCATCTAGATCCCCTGTCCGGATTTAAACGAATCTTGGTGGGGGGGGGGGGGGGGGGGGGGGATGATGAGTACCAAGCCTAGTTGCGCATGTCATCGCCGTGTTCCAGTTGAATGGATTTTTCTAGTTATGACCCTTTAAAGGTTTTAATACTTTGTACAGACTAGTTCTCCTGAACCTTTGGCCAGATTTCAGCAAAACTTGGCAGGGCTGATCAATACCAGGCCTTGTTGCGCATGTCATCACCATGTTTCGGTTGAATGATTTCTGACAGTGTTATGGCCCCTTATACACAAACTGTAGCTTTAGCCAGTGGAGCGTCCACATGCCCTCTTGGGCCTCTTGTTCTGACTGGTTGTATTTACAGTTTCAGCCGCTCAATATGCCACCACAGATGGTCCAGATGCCACCACAGGCAATCAACGATAGCAACAGTAACCTTAGTGCCGGCTCTGCGGACAGGACGAGGAGGTATGCATATAAATACACTTGTTTATTCTTCTGTATATCCATATTGCACTATAAAGCTTGTATATTTTTTTATCATTTTGTCTACCCATTTTGCACAGATAATTTCGCGTATTCGTTTGTCCGTTTGCAGAGTTTTTATACCGCGCCACGAAAGTGGTGCGGGCTTAAAGTGTTACCCTTGTCCGTCCAGACGTACGTCCGTACTTTTACATTCAAGTTTTTAGCTCGACTGATCAGAGATCAGCAGAGCTTTTGCCGTGGTGCGGCGTCCGTCTGTCTGTCTGTCCCTAAACTTTTTTTGTAGCGACTACTCCTCTGAATACTGAATGGATTTTCATGAAACTTTACAGAAATGTTGCCCATGAAGTCTAGTTGATCCTAGCAAAAATTCATGTTGATGTGAAATCCAAGATGGCCGCCAAATCTAAAAATAGGTTTTTAAAAAACATGTTTGTAGCGACTACTTCTTGAAAACTCTTAAGTGATATTGACATGGGACTTTTTCTAAAATGATCACCATGACATGATGTTGGCCATCTTTGTTTACATAAAGTTATATAGTAAAAACTTGTAGCGAGCACTCCTCGGAAACTACTTGACGGATTTTCATGAAACTTCACAGGAATGTTGCTCTTGATGTCTAATTGATCCTAGCAAAATTTCAGGTCGGCCGGAAATTCGTGATGGCCGCCACAGCTAAAAACAAGTTTGTAGCCACTACTTCCTGAAATCAAAATCAATCTATAGAGTTTCAAGGTCATTGACCTCTTTTTTTAGCTCTACTGGCCGAAGGATGGCGAGTTGTCCGTCGTCCGTCCGTCCGTCGTCCGTCGTTAACTTTTTTTCTTGTTACCACAATAGGGCCTTCATTTTTCATCCGATCTTTACCAAACTTTAACAGGTTGTTAATATCAATGAAAGCTCGGACAAGTTCGAAAACCAGCCAGATTGGAATAATTTCAACGGAGTTATGGCCCTTGTTTTGCTGAAAAATGCCATATTAAGCCTTGTGACCACTCTAGCACCTTCATTTTTTATTTGATCTTTACCCAACTTGCACAGATTGTTAATATCAATGAAAGCTCGGACAAGTTCGAAAACCAGCCAGATCGGAATAATTTCAACGGAGTTGTGGCCCTTGTTTTGCTGAAAAATGCCATATTAAGCCTTGTGACCACTCTAGCACCTTCATTTATTATTTGATCTTTACCAAACTTGCACAGATTGTTAATATTAATGAAAGCTCGGACAAGTTCGAAAACCAGCCAGATCGGAATAATTTCACCGGAGTTATGGCCCTTGTTTTTTCTGAAAATTTCCATTTTCTGCCTTGTGAACGCTCTAGCACCTTCATTTATTATTTGATCGTTACCAAACTTGCAGAGATTGTTAATACCAATTATAGCTTGAACAAGTTCGAAAATCAGCTGAATTGGGTCATTAACACCAGAGTTATGGCCCTTGTTTTTTCTGAAAAATGGCATTTTCTGCCTTGTGAACACTCTAGCACCTTCATTTTTTATTTGATCTTTACCAAACTTGCACAGATTGTTAATATCAATGAAAGCTCAGACAAGTTCGAAAACCAGCCAGATCGGAATAATTTCAACGGAGTTATGGCCCTTGTTTTGCTGAAAAATGCCATATTAAGCCTTGTGACCACTCTAGCACCTTCATTTATTATTTGATCTTTACCAAACTTGCACAGATTGTTAATATTAATGAAAGCTCGGACAAGTTCGAAAACCAGCCAGATCTGAATAATTTCACCGGAGTTATGGCCCTTGTTTTTTCTGAAAATTTCCATTTTCTGCCTTGTGAACGCTCTAGCACCTTCATTTATTATTTGATCCTTACCAAACTTGCAGAGATTGTTAATACCAATTATAGCTTGAACAAGTTCGAAAATCAGCTGAATTGGGTCATTACCACCAGAGTTATGGCCCTTGTTTTTTCTGAAAAATGGCATTTTCTGCCTTGTGAACACTCTAGCACCTTCATTTATTATTTGATCTTTACCAAACTTGCACAGATTGTTAATTTCAATGAAAGCTCGAACAAGTTTGAAAACCAGCTAAATCGGATCATTAACACCGGAGTTATGGCCCTTGTTTTTTCTGAAAAATGCTATTTCCTACCTTGTGAACACTCTAGGGCCTTCAATATTAATCGAATCTTTACTTAACTTTGCCAGTGTCTTTATATCAATGAAAGCTTGAACAAGTTCAAAAACCGGCAAGATCGAAATAATTTCAACGGAGTTATGGCCCTTGTTTTGCTGGAAAATGTCATATTAAGCCTTGAGAACACTCTAGGACCTTCATTTATTATTTGATCTTTACCAAACTTGCACAGATTGTTAATATCAATGAAAGCTCGGACAAGTTCGAAAACCAGTCACAGAGGAGTTATGGCTCTTGATTTAGTTAAAAATAATATATTTTGCCTCGTTAATACGGTAGGGCCTTCATTTTTCATCTGATCATTACCAAACTTTACCAGATTCTTTAGTTCTGGCCTTTGATTTAGTTAAAAAGCTGTTTTTTGCTCGAAACTTTTAAGAAAACATAAATAGCAGTCACTCGCTTCATTGATATTATAAGAGCCATGTTAGCCAGTAGCGCGTCCACAGGCCCTCTTGGGCCTCTTGTTTTATTTATTAAGGCAATTTTTCTGATACCAAAAGCTATACAATTTTCAAACTACATACACACATCTATATGGCAGCAATATTTTCCTACCCGAATCAGATCAATATAAATGACCTTGACCTACTTTTTTTTTTTTACACTTTCTTAATTTACATCAAAGTTTTTCATTCAAGTTTTTGACATCAAAGTTTTTTTTAAGTCCATTTCTCCAACACCAAATGCCTTAAAGTTTTCAAACTTTACAAATGTCGATATGTTCCAATGAAAAATGGGGCAATATAAATGATCATGGCCTACAGTAGCAGTGCTCACACTGGCCATTTCAAATTAATAGCCACACATTTTTTAGTTAAGAAAATAATAGCCAACTTTAATGCGTAAGAAAATTTGGTCAGTCGTAAGAGCCAAATTTTCAATCAGGTTTTATTAGACTACCAGGGCCTCCTCTGGCTATATTTTTCATTTTGTCACCACTTTCTCCAAGTAAAAGAAGTAGGGGCCTAGACTAGAATTCATTTAAAAGTAGGATTCCAGGAACTCCTTACACATTGATAAAACAAAGAATGATGGATTAAATAATTAAATAATGAATAGAAATATACTTTATGTATCTGTCATCTATATACCGTTTTTCTTTCCACCAACATGTATTTGTAAAGGACAGTTTTTCTCATTCGATTATATAAAAAAAAAAAAAAAAAAAAAAAATCCGAAATTATGTACCATCCGAAGTACTATGACACCGCACTTTTACGGCCGAAAATTTCAAAACATTTAATCGAAATACCATTAATTACGAACTTTTTTCATGCATTAATGTGTTTTGAATGCCAACAATGGTCTTTCTTATCAAAGGGGAAAGAAAACACAACCCTAATAGTAGGATAATGTAGTTTTATGTCATTAATTGTCGATCTCAAAGTTGTGACAAATTGAAACTGCCGACACGAAGCCAGGCACAAAATTCAAACTTCTTATTGTTTCAATGTTTTAATTACTTTATTGCAAGTGTTTTCACAGTTCACAATACACATGGGAGTTTGCTTCCTATCGGGATTATGATGGGATAGCTATTAATGCAGATGAAAGTATATGTAGCGACTATGTTCATAATAGTGCGTGCACAAATTAATTTCATCTCTTCGTAGTTTGTGTACAGAAAAACAAACAGGAAACTGTACCTACTGTTGGATGCGTAACGGATTGTCTGATTGGTCAATCGTCCGAAAGATAACAAATAACGGCATATCTGATTGGCTATTCGGTCCATTAATCACATGATGTTTGCGTGTATCAACAATGCCGATTATCCGACAACGAAGTGCCAATTAAGCCTAATTTAAGGGAATTAACAACTTTTACAAGCGATAATTGATAAGCGCGTGGCGACATCACAGGGGGCGTGAACGGATTATGTAATGTTTATTGCGGTCATTTATTACTTGGGGTGTCAAACAGACAATTATACGAAAAAATTATAAAAAAAAAAAAAAAAAAAAAAATTAAAATAAAATAATCGCCATTTCTTGTCGACATTTCTTTAAAATAATCGACAGTATTATAAAATAATCGCAAATGGCGACCATGGCGTATGGTAGCGTGAGCACTGAGTAGTGGCCTACTGAGCCAAAGGCTCAATGTGATCTATTGGGATCACTCTTCGTCCGTCGTCGTCCGTCGTTAACTTTTGCTTCAAATAACTTCTCAGAAACCGCTTGGCCAATTTTGATCAAACTTCAAATGGATGATCCTTTGGTGAATGCTTTTTAAATTTGTTAAAATTAGGTCAGTGCGACATCCAAGATGGCCTCCATTACCATATATGGTCGAAACCTTAAAAAATATTCTGAAGACCCGCTGGACAGATTTCGACAGTTTTTCTTTTAAAATGATTGCCAACACCTAGACTATCAAGTTTGTTCAAATGAAGTCCCTGGGGTCAGAAATGACCTTGGCCTGAGGATCCAAAGTTTGTATATTGAGATGTTGCATGTTTTTCATAGACATATATAGGAAAAAACTTTAAAAATTCTTCTCTGAAACCACAAGGCACAGAGCTGTCATGTATTACATGTAGCATCAGCTTATTGTCCTCTACTAAGTGTGTTCAAATGGTGACCTTGGGGTCTAATTTGGCCCTGCCCCGGGAATCACAGTTTTATATAGACTTGCATAGGATTTTTTTAAAAAAATAATTCTTTTCTGAAACTGCAAGAGGCACATGTTTAATATTTTGCATTTTCTATAAGCTTATGGTCTACTACCAAGTTTGTTCAAATGCTGACCCTGATGTCAAATTTGGCCCCGCCCGGGGTTCACAGTTTTACATAGACTTGTATAGGAAAAAAAATAAAAATCTCTGAAACTACAAGAGCCAGAGGTTTAATATTTTGCATTTACAATGAGATTATGGTCCTTTACCAAAACTTAAGATCCTCTACCAAGTTTTTGCAAATGGTGACCCGGTGTTAAATTTTGTCCTGCCCCGGGGGTCACAGTTTTACATAGAATTATATAGGATTTTTAAAAAAATTCTTCTGAAACTATAAGAGCCAGAGGTTTAATATTTTGCCTTTACTGTACTCTTATGGTCCTTTACCAAGTTTGTTCAAATGGTGATCCTGGGGTCACATTTGGCCCCGCCCCAGTTTTCCTCTCCGAAACCACAAGGCACACAGCTCTCATATATATTACATGTAGCCCTGGGGTCACATTTGGCCCTGCCCCAGGTGTTACACTCTTAGCACCTTCATTTTGTATTTGATCTTTACCAAACTTTGTCAGTGTCTTAATATCAATGTTTTTAACACAACAGAGGCCACATTTCTTGAACAATCTTAACCAAACTTGCGCAGATTGTTTATGGCTATAAGATTTCGAAGAAGTTCATTAATGGCCCTGTACTCCGGAGATCGATTTAGGGCCATCTCGGCCCTTTTGTTTTATTAAGTCAATTACTCACATACCAAAAGCCTTACGATATTCAAAGTTCAAACTCACTTAGGGTATAAGGCACACAGCTCTCATATATATTACATGTAGCCCTGGGGTCACATTTGGCCCTGTCCCAGGTGTTACACTCTTAGCACCTTCATTTTGTATTTGATCTTTACCAAACAAAGTCACACTTGGAGGTTAAAGATCAGAAATAGGCTTGTCCGGGCTGTAACTTTGTCATGCATCGTGGGATTTTGAAATAACTCAGCACAAATGTTCGCCATAATGAGATGGCGTGTCGCGCGCAAGACCCAGGTCCGTAGCTCAAAGGTCAAGGTCACGATACCTTCAGAACACAGGAACACATATTTTGCAGCTAAACATGGTAAGGTATTCAACATTCCTTGCATGATCATTCACATGGCTACATTCAACCTTTCATATGGGTACATTCAAAGATAACTGTTTCTGCAATAACTTCAGAATTAACAAACTGGCTAATAACAAATTTATTGCTTTGAAATTTTTGCAATTATTGTGATGACGAAACAGTAACCTTTGACAGCAGTGCAGCTTCTGAATTGTTATTTTGGAAAAGATGTTTTTTATATAACGGGCTAGTATATGCTAGTGTCATTTATGTTCTTTTCCAGTTATCTTTAGTATTTTTCTCCGCAATCTTGAAGCTGAACTGTTGCATGACACCTTATCAAACATTCCTTAACCTTACCTAATCTTTTTTACAAGTTGTATGATTTTCCTTTCACAAGACCCGGTAGGGGACTATGGCCGTCCCTCGGACTGCTTCTTGTTATCATATAGATATATGGCACCATTATGATTCCTACCCGAATCAGGTCCATATAACTTGCCTTTTAATATTAACATTTTGTTACTCCATTTTGTAAGTAACCAATAACCCTTTAGTGGGGCATTTGGGTCCCTTGGACACATTTTCTAGTTTGGGTCGAAATTTGGCCCCGTTCCACTCCTTTTTTTTCCCTTTTTACCGTCAATTTATAATTTTTTTTTTACTTTTAAATGTTTCTTAGTTGACCATCCATAACATGTCCATCAAACACGACTACTGATAGATGTAGGATGTCAAAAACTAGTGACGACTCGCTAATGAATACTGATAGACTTATATTAGCGTTAGCAGGTCTGTGTCATTGGTCAGTTAACGTTTATTAAAACAACTTGGAATCTTCTTCAACCCTGGTGGTCAACTAAAGGTTTAAATATGTGGAATCCTCAGCTAAAATGGGATAGTGTTATGGATATATGCATATAGTTTCAAAGGATTGCAAAGGAAATAAGTATGGAGTGACAAGAAACCACATTTTTTCATACACGAGTAGACGTACATGTAATGGATTTTTTTTTATATAGTAGAGCATTTCATAAAATACTGTGAAAGTTAAGATTTATCTAGTATTTATAAATATAAAATGGAACAGATTGTTATTTATAATTCGTATTTAACTGTGACGGTTTGTTGAATAAGGCTATTTAGCTTAGTATTAAATAGAACAGGACTACAAACGAAAAGACAAAACAGCTTAGTTTAATATAAGCTTAGTGGTGCTTTAGTGGAGGAATTAACAGAAAAATTAGATGAATCTGAAATGAATTCGAATACCAGTATATTGGCAAATATGGTAGGTGGCAAGTTTATTAACGGCTAATATGGTAGAGGGCAGTAACAGTATATTATTAGCTCTACTGATCAGAGATCAGCAGAGCTTATGCCGTGGTGCGGCGTCCGTCGTCCGTCTGTCTGTCCGTCCGTCTGTCCGTTAACTTTTATTTGTAGCGACTACTCCTCTGAAACTACTGGATGGATATTCATAAAACTTTACAGAAATGTTGCCCATGAAGTCTAGTTGATCCTAGCAAAAATTCATGTTGATGTGAAATCCAAGATGGCCGCCAAAGCTAAAAATAGATTTTTTAAATTCAAGTTTGTAGCGACTACTTCTTGGAAACTATAAGTGATATTGATATGGAACTTTTTCTAAAATGATCAGCATGACATGATGTTGATCCTTGTCGAAAATCGTTTTGATTTGACGTTAAACATGGCTGCCAGCGGCCATCTTTGTTTACATAGAGTTATATAATGAAAACTTGTAGCGACTACTCCTCTGAAACTACTTGACGGATTTTCATGAAACTTCACAGGAATGTTGCTCTTGATGTCTAAATGATCCTAGCAAAATTTCAGGTCGGCCGGAAATTCAAGATGGCCGCCACGTCTAAAAATAAATTTTCAAAATACAAGTTTGTAGCGACTACTTCTTGAAAACTAAAAGTGATATTGATATGGGACTTTTTCTAAAATGATCAGCATGACATGATGTTGGTCCTTATCAAAAATCGTTTTGATTCGACGTTAAACGTGGCTGCCAACGGCCATCTTTGTTTACATAGAGTTATATAGTAAAAACTTGTAGCGACTACTCCTCTGAAACTACTCGACGGATTGTCATGAAACTTTACAGGAATGTTGCTCTTGATGTCTAATTGATCCTAGAAAAATTTCAGGTCGGCCGGAAATTCAAGATGGCCGTCACAGCTAAAAATAGATTTTTAAAAAATAAGTTTGTAGCGACTACTTCTTGAAAACTATAAGAGATATTGATATGGGACTTTTTCTAAAATGATCAGCATGACATGATGTAGATCCTTGTGGAAAATTATTTTGATTCGACGTAAAACATGGCTGCCAGTGGCCATCTTTGTTTACATAGAGTTATATAGTAAAAACTTGTAGCGACTACTCCTCTGAAACTACTTGGCGGATTGTCATGAAACCTCACAGATGCTCTTGATGTCTAATTGATTCTAGAAAAATTTCAGGTCGGCCGGAAATTCAAGATGGCCGTCACAGCTAAAAATAGATTTGTAAAAAATAAGTTTGTAGACTACTTCTTGAAAACTATAAGTGATATTGATATGGGACTTTTTCTAAAATGATCAGCATGACATGATGTAGATCCTTGTGGAAAATTATTTTGATTCGACGTTAAACATGGCTGCCAGTGGCCATCTTTGGTTACATAGAGTTATATAGTAAAAACTTGTAGCGACTTCTTCTCTGAAACTACTTGACGGATGTTCATGAAACTTCACAGGAATGTTGCTCTTGATGTATAGTTGATCCTAGAAAAATTTCAGGTCGGCCGGAAATTCAAGATGGCCGCCACAGCTAAAAATAGATTTAAAATAAATAAGTTTGTAGCGACTACTTCTTCAAAACAATAAGAGATATTGATATGGGACTTTTTCTAAAATGATCAGTATGACATGATGTTGGTCCTTGTCGAAAATCGTTTTGATTTGACGTTAAACATGGCTGCCAGCGGCCATTTTTGTTTACATAGAGTTATATAATGAAAACATGTAGCGACTACTTCTCTGAAACTACTTGACGGACTTTCATGAAACTTCACAGGAATGTTGCTCTTAATGTCTTATTGATCTTAGCAAAATTTCAGGTCGGCCGGAAATTCAAGATGGCCGCCACGGTTAAAAATAGATTTTCAAAAAAACAAGTCTGTAGCGACTACTTCCTGAAATCAAAATCAATCAGTAGAGCTTCAAGGTCATTGACCTCTTGTTCATTGGAAAAAAGTGTTGGTAGGAAAAGGCATTTGAAAGTCATAAATATTGAAAGATTGCTTCAAAGCAACGTAAATCCTATGTGTATACAGACATTAGTCGTTGACTTTGGTGCACAGTAAAATTCAAACATTGTAAGAGCTATTCCACTAAAACATACGCAGGACCCCAGGAAAACTATTTAACTGTTAATTGCCATAACAAATTTCTTTAGTCCCAAATAAAAAATTTAGAAAAAATTGATTAACAACAATTTGGAAGTTCCACCTCCACAATCACCCGTGACAGGTACTTCAAGTCAGCACCCGCCCCGTGTGGTTCCCGGGGGCCCCCGTTTTGTCACGGGGCAACGAATAGGGCCACTGCAGATCCCTTTGGAGGGGTAGGCAGAGCGGTAGAATCCCCCCAAATTCATGTTCATTTTATCATTTTTCATCATGTTCATTAAAGGTCTTCATCATGATCCCTGCATTGTTTCAGGTGCTATCTCGCTCGCTTCAAAAGAGCAGTGGCAGAAAAACAATAACGTGGCTCCAGCGTAAATGGAGTTTCTACGATAGAATTTGCAGCAACTCTGCAGTTCAGGGTGAGAAGGTTCTAGGCCCATTTTCCTTATTTTATCTCGATGTACATGGAAGATGAGCCTGGCATGTTCATGCCTGTTAGGCGCCATATAACCTTTTCATGTGTTGGTGCACTTAAATCCCCAATTCAATTCAAATCAGCACCCGACCACTAGAGCCGTAGACAGCCATGTACATAAATTATATGATTTCAGTCTTACCTTGAAATGTGTGGTAAGATGTGTTACTTGAGTGGCATGTTGTCGGAAATAAAATATGAACAATGCTGTATTTGTTGCATTAATTATGTACAAAGAGTAACATTTATGGATAATTTTGACTTGACGGTTTTCTTGGCTACATAGCCGAAAAAAAATAATGCTTATAAGGCTAAACAATTTAGGTTCCTGTGATATACATTTTAGCATGTCAAAGAGTGTATACTCAATGCAATTGTACTGACCTGGTATTGATACCTATCAAAGTTGTTCCAAGAAAGACACACCACTCCAGCTTATAGCTACATGCTGAATCAACATGCATTTATTCTAGCTGACAGTTTATGAGCTTGGTATGACACGAAGAAAATGTCCTTGAAAAATGTAAAACGTCCTTGGAAAGTCCTTGATTTTTTTCTTGGAAATTCTGTATGAATCATGAAAAGTGCCTTCCTGGGGTCCCATGTATGTTTCAATGGAATAGCCCTAATAATTCTGCTGTCAAGATTACCTCCATGCATGGTGTCACATTACTTAACTTTAATATGGAAACGTGGTTCCATTCCAAATGGAGTGTCTACTATAGAATTTGAAGGTTTCCAGGATGCACGTGTCAGAGTTTAAAAACTCTTTGGGTCGAGTTAATACAACAAACATATATTTATAGCCAGGGATTTTTCTAGGCCCAAATTCGGCCCCATAAATTTGGCCCCATCCCAATCCAAAATATCCCCATATTTTCCCCCAAAAAAGTAAAATATTTTCCCAAAATATTGTTTTTCTTTTTTTGCCTTTCTTACATTAAATGTAGCCCTATTTGACAATGTATTTGTTGCAGACTTTGTATAAGAGCTTGATTTTGGAACAAGTTCAAACATTTTAGTGCCTTACTACGTAATATAGGATTATTCTTTTTCCCAATTGGTATTTTCCCAATTCAAAAGGCCCCTGGCCCCACTTCCAAAAATCCAAAAAAATCCCTGATAGCCCCATTTTCACACCCCTTTTCACAAGGGGACTATATAGGAATCATGTTGTCTGTAACACATGCTTGTTGGCTTCGCATAAACGTTTTTAGTATACATGTGGTCGTATTCATACACACATAACATTTTATTCTACATCGCGTATTTTGATTGCCTAATTTTCTTTACAAAATCATGTCTGTTTGTTTGACTTAGCATTTAGCGGTGGTATTCAACACCTTCAGTGATAGTTCGAGTCCACCTTCTATATAGATAAATTTTCATGATGCCGGAGTTGGATCTTGCAAAATATACTGCTTCTCTCACCTGTCAATAGTGGAGCTAGCTTTATGGTGCATGTATGCGGAGTTACTGACATTGGGGTGTATCAATTATTAATGAAGAGTGCAATTATTGTTTGTATTGTATACAGCTACGTGATGAGGTTAATGAATGTTAAACGATAATTTCCAACCTGCTGTGCATCATACATAAAAAAAGTCACTGACCAGTTTTTTTTTTTTTCCTTCTATAGAAGGGGCCGCTAACGGCCCTTCCCCATGGAAAATAAGTATAGTTTTTCCCTAAAAATAAAAATTCCCCTCCGAAGAATTGCCGAAATGCTGAAAATCGGCCATCGTTTTTATTATTGCCGAAAAGCTTTCATCTATTGTCAGGGGAAGTAAGTCACGCTGGTAAACAAAAGACGGAATACGGTATGTCGTAAAATAAACCTCATCAAGGTAGAGCACTGCGCAAATCAGTGATCTCCTTACGAGATTTCTTTTACTACATCCCGTATTCAGTTCTTTTGTTTACCAGCGTGTCACGTGAAAAATGTCTCATAACTGGAAGCATTCACAACAAAATCAGAAAAACGGACGCAAAAATACGCGCAAAATTGATTCTTTCTTCACTGACTGTGAGTCAGCAGGTACATCTAGTCAATCCACTGCACACAACATTTGACCGAGTCGACCTTCTGAACCGGATCATTCTGTTCCAATGATGTCGGAGTCCCCATTGTCGAACCCGAGTCAGCAAGATCCTGAACATTCTGTTGAGCATAGTGGCCCAGCATTTCGGAGCTCTCAGAATGTGCTGTTAGCAGGAAAAGTTCAACGTCTGAAAGTGTTGATAGTGAAAGCGAGTCTAGCTAAGTGATCAAGATTATGACAATCTGGTGGAGGAATTCAAAAACGTTAAACATAGAGTGATGGCCTTATAATCATAAGATGTATGATAGCAAATTCAATTGAATTTGCCATATTAAAAGTTAATCATGCACTTTAAACTTGTTTACAATTTGTTTCCCCTTTTTCACTAAAACGCCGGCTGCCCGCGGAAATTTTCCCCATCTCAAAGGCCCCAGGCCCCTTCCCCTTTTCCAGAAAAAAAACCCTGCTGACATTGTGATTCGTAAACTGTAAATTTGACTTATTGTTTTCAAATGCTTGTGTTTCATATGTGTGTTGTTTGTCTGTCTGTCTGTCTGTCTGAGTCACTTC
This sequence comes from Cyrtodaria siliqua, assembly GCA_037043455.1. Taxonomy (NCBI): domain Eukaryota; kingdom Metazoa; phylum Mollusca; class Bivalvia; order Adapedonta; family Hiatellidae; genus Cyrtodaria; species Cyrtodaria siliqua. The sequence continues at coordinate 104,432 of JAWPHD010001741.1, forward strand.
ATGTGTTTGAAATATTCGCAAACCATGTGAAATTGGATGGTTTAGACTTCATACGTCATTATCTGTCTTAAATGATTTCCTACAACTAGTCAATCAACCAATGAAATTGTTAGAATTGTAAGTTGTGATGCACCGATTAGTCGATTGTTTATCCGATTATGATGATCGATTATGAAAGCCTATAATTGAAATCGACCATTGCTAAAACGTAAAAATGCACTTTAATTAATGTTACAAATAGAAATAAACTTGATTGTCCAGGAGACAACAGTAAGGAAATACACCCATGAAAATGAGCATATACACAAAAAAACACATTTGTATCAATCATGTTTCGGATTAAAATGAAATACCAATGGCATAATAAACAAAACAGAAAATAATACATAATTAATCAGAAATTATTTTAAGTTCAAGGCCTGAGATTGGATTACAAGAACATTTTATACTTCATACTGACTAACCGATTTTAACCGATGATCGATTGTAAATTTCAACTGAATGCTCATCAATAATTGTAAGAAGTATGTACATGAATCGGCAGTGGCACTAGTCGCTTTTAGGGGACTGGGGCCCAAGCCCTCAGGAAGGGGATTTTGCATTGGTTTTGATATCAACAGGGAATTTTCTAAGGGAAAAACACAAAATTATAAGAAACACAAATTGTGTTTTTTTTTATTATTTAAGTGGCACCAAGAATATACCATTCCAAATTGCAAAAAGGTATGCTGTTAATAATAGACTTCATTTACCGAGGGTTATACACATTTAGTTACAAAACTAATCTTCCATGTTTTCCTGAATTGTAGTTTCTAATAAAAAAAAAAAAGATTGTAAATTTCAACTGAATGCTCATCAATAATTGTAAGGAAGTATGTAACATGAATCAGCACTAGTCAGCTTTTAGGGGACTGGGACCCAAGCCCTCAGGAAGGGGAATTTTGCATTGTTTTGATATCAACGGGGAATTTCTAAGAAACACAAATTATAAGAAACACAATTTGTGGTTTTTTTTATTATTTAAGTGGCTCCAAGAATATACCATTCCAAATTGCAAAAAGTATGCTGTTTTAATAATAATAATAATAATAATAAACTTCATTTACCGAGGGTTATACACATTTAGTTACAAAACTAATCTTCCATGTTTTCCTGAATTGTAGTTTCTAATAAAAAAAAAAAAGGGGAGAATTTTTCACAGAAAAAGTGGAAACATATAAATATAAATATGCTTTTAGGGGAAGGGAATGGGGCACTCGGCCCCAAAAATGGCCAAACAAGTGCCCTGGAATGTTTTGCCTCTTTGTGGATGTTGTTAATACTGTACACATAGCCTAGGAAATGTCTTTTGTCTGAACCAGTCAACCTTCATAGGTGCACGGGCCCTCGTGTAATGGTCAGCACCTTAGTTTAGTAATCCAGGAATTGTGCGTTCAATCTCAGCTGTTTACGAATTTTGATTTTAATTCACAGAAAACTTGCAAGAGAATTTCGCATCTGACCAGTCCTTCGGATGAGACTTTAAACTGGTCTGCTAAAATGTCCAGTGCAATAGTCGGGAGAAAATAAACTCTTATACGCACACACAAATTAGTGAGATGGATAAATCTGGTAACCTGTTAATTTAAATGTTTATCTTTCAGGCAAATACTCCAGAAAAAAGAACACCATCAGATAGAAAGCGCAAGAGAAAACCAACAAACAGCGACAGTAACAATGAAGGTAAAATTTCCAGTCATAACTTTTAGCATTTGATTCCTGCCCTCAATGTGTCATTGCATATTCCTACATTATTAATTAGTGGCATTTATTCATACTTGATTCAGTGATAACACAGTGAAAGTTCAAAGTCTGTATTGGTATTGTTGACTGCCAAGCACGCGCGAACTCAAAAGCAATGTTACTGTTTTTAAAGTAGATTTGAGACAGAGAAGCAGGATAAAACAAACATTATATATTGACTGAATTCTACATTTTGACCCCTACCCCACCCAAGATGACCTTTGGGCTTTTGTTTTGTGTATTACTACAATCCTGTTGCAGTGGCATTCAATATGATATGCAACATGACCCTATTCGGAAGTAAAATATGTTTGACTCGCCTTCCCCACCAGTCCAGCTCCAGGGCACGACCCAATCTCCGCGCAGAGTTATCGTTCCTGCATACTATTAAATTACAAGGTTTTGGTAAAACCTGTTTCAGAACAACTGCAAATTAGATATTGCAAGATTTGAAATAATGCATGAAAATAATTTACTTTAAAATCAGGACTATTTTACTACCAAAATAATACGTACTTAGGTCTCCTCAATCGATACGCATATGTTAACATTTCAAACCGAAGCTCGATAGCAGAAAATTACTTAAAAAAAACAATCTCTTAGTAAAACAATTTGAAAATATTGAATATAGGTCTATATTTTATCTTTGCGGATCACGCAAAAGGATTTATTATAAAAATCATAACTTTTTTGAATAATCATGTGACCTTACCGTTTGCCCTACTTTCTTTGAAGTTAACAATGTAATGACTGGGTAGAGATGGGGCATGACCCAGAGAACTTGACCCTTGAGACAACGGTAACACTTAAAACAAGAAATGCCACAGAAAGTGACAAATGCCTCTGACAAGGTTTACTCATTTGTCTTTTGAACTCCAAATGAGACCTTGACCTTTTAAGGTACCAACCTATGAGACCTTGACCTTTGAGGTACCGACCTGATTCATGCACGTGACACACCTTCTCATTGTGGTGAACACTTATTATGTGAATTTCATGGAAATCTCTCCGTACTTTCAAAGCTATGGGTGAGACATGATTGTTTTGGATTGAAGGACGAACGGACAGACAAAAGAACACCGATTGCTAAATGTGCCCTCCCTTTGTGGGCATAAAATTCACACTCCTACAGTTAAGAATGTAGGAGTAGATTGAATAAGTTTCAATAGCATTTAATTTGATATGCAACATGACTGTGGAAAAAATGATTTTTCACCTTGCCTTTCACAGTCAAGCCCTCCTGGACATGACCTAGGGGTCCTTTAATGCAATAATACAAAAGTTCACACTACTGCAGTTAAGCATTATTAAGTTTGTAATGGTCTAGGAGGAGATAGTATCAATTACAAATGGACGGGATCACATTATCCTCGACTATTGTCAAAAAGGGTGGGAATAATAAACATACTGTATCGTAAAAAGTATGGACTCTTTCCAAAATACAATCTCTTTCTCTGTGGCATATAGTATAGACTGTCCATATGTCCATACTTTTGTTTGTCCAGGTTTGTTAATGCTCATCAAATCAAAACGAAGGTCAAGGTCAAACTTAGACTTTGAAGGTCAAAGTTGGGAATGATATCTGCATTATAACCATTGTCTACATGGCAGCCATGAATTAGCGGGCAATATGTGTGCATTTTTCAGACTTTCGGACATTTCTTGATTCAGTGAAGATTTTCCACAACCGTTTTGATCTCCCCTCTCTAGTGTGTTTGGAGAAGATGAGTCATATATAGCCATATATATTTCTGAACATATATCAAATATTTTCAAATTATTATTAATTAGTTTTTGGTTACCATGACAACCAAACATGTGTTGTGCATTAAAGGTTGATCCCACTTGATTGATGGGGCAAAGTCTGGAGTAAGTTAAATGTTACCACAATTATATTAAGCCAGTGTTTCGTGAGCTTATATTTCTTAAAAAGCAAAACATTATGTGTAAATAGTGCATATTTATTGTTTTAAGCATGTTAAACTAACAAAGGCTATTGGAAAAATGTAAGAACATCATTCTCATTAACAATAAACGATACACTTGAATATTTGATGAATCGAAAATGTCTCGTATTTGAATCGTATACTGTTATTCGATTATTTTCTAATGCGATTTTTTTTATAGTTGAACATAGATCTTAAAGTGTAGCCAATAGCTATTAATTATATTTCAAAATACAGACAACCAGTCATGACATTAACAAGGTTCATACAGCCTTAAAAAGTCCTTAAATTTCAGATGTAGCCTTTAAAAGTCCTTAAATCCACTCCAGCCTTAAAAAGTCCTTAACTTTTGACAAAAAATCATTAAAGGTCCTTGAATTTCATAATCAGTCGATTACTTTTACAAGAGGAATAATATCTGACGTAGTTCTAAAAAAATCGGCAAAAAAAGAAATTCGCCGATAATGTTAGGAGTTAAACCGGCCTTAAAAATGGGTTATTAGGGCCTTAAAAGTCCTTAAAAAGTCCTTGAACTTCATATTGATAATTCTGTATGAACCATGCAAGTTAAAAGAATAGTTTCTGTCACTGTAATTCACATTGTTGTATGGTCGGTGTAATTGTCTTTGATGAATGTATTTCAGGATAAACAAGGTGGTTATGCTTAACCATTCTCTTACGTCAGATAAATGGAAGTTAGAGTACTGACTGGGTCACTAAGTACACCATACTACAAAAAAGATAGAGACTGTCTCAGCTTGTTGGTTATTTAAATATTCATAAATGCTTTAACAACATTTTGAGATTAGCAACCTGAGTGTATTGATTTTATTTATTAAAGGGTTTGTTGCACTATTCTGGAATTAGCTTCATTTAAAAGGGCTTTACCCATGGAACAAGCTGAAAGAATTATCAAAATATCATAAAAAGTACAGGAGATATGATCTTTTATTATATTGACCTTTGTTCATGAAACTTCACACACATATTCATCTTAACCCAAGAAGTGCTATATTATGCATGGCTCTTAACTTTCATTTTGCAGAGTTATGCCCCTTTTCATAAAACTTGAACCTGCAGTCAAACCAAGCTCATAACCGACCATAACTTGAAAAGTATTTGACCTATCTTTATGAAACTTCACACACATCTTCATATTACCGAAAGAAATCGCGTTACACATGTCCGGTAACTCCGACGTTCATTTTGGCAGAGTTATGCCCCTTTTATAAAACTAATAGTCTAACCTGGCGACTTACTACTTGAACAATAAAAAAAAAAAAATTGCTCCATAATTCATGAAGGATTACACGCCCTGTTTTCAAACTTGATAGATTGCACTTGATTAAATAAACACGGCACAAGACACCGTGGAACACCCTTCTAGATAACATGTAATTTTGACTATTTTTCTTTTCAGTTCTCAGCAAAACCACACGGCCTGAGGCCAATGGAAAGAAAATAAATGAATATTTTAAGGTACGCTTTAACTGTTGTCCTTGTTTAGTCATTTAGAGGCTGCTGATGGGAATATTGGTCCTTGGGACACCCTCTCCCATGGTTACATTCCTCTTTTTACATGACGTGAGGCTGCTAGTGGGGATACGGGTCCCGGGTTGTCCTCTCCAGGGGTCGCATTCCTCTTGTATATTTAATGAAAAAATTAGCAATCAAACTAGTTATTAGATTGACGAAGGTCGTTTGGCAGGCGATAGTGCGTGCGGACAGCGTCAAACTGATGGTTTCGTTGAATTGAATTGGGTTTTAAGGCGCACCAACACATGAAAAGGTTATATGGCGCCTAACAGGCATGAACATGCCGGGCTCATCTCCCATGTACATCGAGATAAAATATGGAAAATGGGCCTAGAACCTTACCCTGAACTGCAGAGTTGCTGCAAATTCTATCGTAGAAGCTCGATTTACGCTGGAGCCACGTTATTGTTTTTCTGCCACTGCTCTTTTGATGCGAGCGAGATAGCACTTGAAACAATGCAGGGATCATGATGAAGACCTTTAATGAACATGAACAAAAAATGATAAAATGAACATGAATTTGGGGGGATTCTACCACTCTGCCTACCCCTCCAAAGGGATCTGCAGTGGCCCTATTCTTTGCCCCGTGACCAAACGGGGGCCCCCGGGAACCACACGCGTTTCGTTGAATAAGTTAGGAAGGGATTGCCTTTGTGGTCACTGGGGTCAAGGTTGGTGTTGCTAAACATAGAAAAATTGATTCTCGGCAAAAACTTAGGAATGAGATATTGGAACAAAAACTTGGTGTGTATGTATTTTATATGGAAAGGAAGCTTGGGTTCTTATTTAAAGTCACTGGGGGCAAGGTCGCTGTTACTAAAAATATATAACTAGTTTTGGGGTGTCAAACTCATTGTTTCAAGGCAATAACTTTAGTCAGGACTGTGATAGCATTTCAAACGGAAAACCTGGTTTTCGTGGAATTTCCACGTTTCTTGTTAAATACTTCTTTAATTAGTTGGCTTGCAAAAGAAATACAATTATATATGGCCCCTGAAATAGAAAACTTTGTCTTTGCTCATAATCACAGACACCAGACATGTAACAAAATTTGTCTTGCTTCAATTTCACAAACGTATATATATAGGGCACTTTGTCTTGCCCTTCTTTGCAGACACATGGGTACATTTTCTTGTCCCATTGTCGCGGAGATATTCATATATATAACAAAGCTTGAATAGCATATCTGTAGCAGTCTGCGAAATTAACTTTTAGACTTGGTTGTCCTTTGGGCAACCATTTCATCAAAATTTGGTTGCCTGAAAGGAAAAGTGGTTGCCCGAAATGTTTCTTTCAAAAACTGAAGGCTTTATTACTCTAATGATATATGTAAACAAAGCAAAACATGTCTTCACACTATTTATTCATTATTCATTCTTTTGTATACAAAGAAAGAACATTGTCTATGTCTTTCTCTGAAAAGTCACAGTCATCATTAGAGTCATCATTAGAGTCATCATCGATTTTTTATAGTGTCAATCCGCATGCTAATACACCCCTTTACAAAGGAACCAGCAGTGTCTAATTCGGATTCTGTGCACCAAGTGCACTGCATTTTACCATCTTCGGTACATTTAAGCCACTCTCGACCAACTTGCCAAAAAGAAACAAAATTTCTGTCTCTGTTGGCTTCGTAACGCTTACTTGACTCTTGTTTGGACTCTTTCACTGGTTTATTCACTGGTTTACCAGGAATGGCACCCGTCACGTACCGCAACATTGACATTTTGTGACAACCGGAAACACGTTTTTACCGAAGCATGCGCTAAATTAGCATATTGATGATGTTTATTTTATTCCCATGCGATGAAATAATTCACGAACCCGTTGCTCTATCTATGAACTCTTCGCCAATTTCGGTAAATGTGGATTCCCGAGTGACGGAATCCGACGAGGCAGTTCGATTGGTTGCTCTATACAAAATAAAAAATTCTGCAAAATCCGATCAAAAACGAGGTCGTGACCGTGTTGTGTTGTGACCTTCCATAGAGGGATACAATTAATTGATCAATTCCTCGCAGCGTTTATACCGGTGTCACAGTAATTTTCTCAATGTCAATGAAAAAAATTCGTGTTTCCTGTTCGACTTTTATACTTATTTTGATTGACAAATAGCTTTGCGCTTTCAGAAATTTTGGTTGTCCAATCGGACAACCAAAGTGGGAACACGTGGTTGTCCTGTTCGTAAATTAGTTGTCCCGGACAACCGCTAATTTCGCAGACTGCTGTAGAGGATAGCTCAGTTATTATATTTTACAGTGATTAGTTCCGGTAACAAATACTCATCTATTTGAAGGCAATATTAGTTTGATGTATTATGTTTTATGTTTTTCAGCAAAGTCAGTCCCCTAGTCGTAGTCAATGTATATCCCAGGTGGGAACCAAGTCTCCCTCACCACAAGGTGTTCAGCCTATACAATATGTGAGTATACATAAGGTGGCCTGCCTTTACAACAACAAAAAAGGGATCGTCATATATGGCCGTAATATGTGTTAAAAACATCGTTCAAAAAAACAAAGACTACACCCGTGTAAGCAATATAATATTACCCTTCCCGCCTTAAGCTGGTAATGAAGGATTATTATAAAACATATTGAGGCCATAAATACAGTGAAACTCCTAGCAGCAGCACGATTTGGGGTTTGCGGCATGTGCCGCTTACAAAAATAGACGACCCAGGCAGTCTATTGTTAAAATTGTCTTGTTGATTTCAGCAACCCGATAATAAGGTGTCTTAGTTGCTATATACATTTTTTTTTGCGAAATATACATACCAGCGCTTTGACAGGGTTTATGTTGAATTTACCCAGTGAATGGAGGGGTGGAGGTTGTAACGTTTGAAGTCATGAAGTGAGAAGTCACACTACTGTCATGAAGTTAGAAGAGAAGAAATATTGAATTGGGCTACTAGTACCCTTTTTATGTAATCTTTATTATTACCCGGCCGGAGTTTCAACTTACGACCTCTAGCATGCGATGCGAACGACTTACTATTATGACATTCTTGAATACGAGTAGAATGATGTTTGAGTTGGTAGCTCATACTGCAATTTAATTCATAATGAGAAAATTGTGCAAGGCATTAGACGTTTATTAACATCGAGTATTGTATCAGTGTTTATATAATATATAAATAATATAATGTATTAACCCTGATTGTATCTACACGTTTATTAACACAGAATTGCGGTGGGCGAGTGTTCAGCATATTTGCAACACGTCCAGGGTCCCAGGTTTCGATTCCAAGTGGGGTCATATCTCAGATTTTTAAATACGCACTCCCGCAGTATTTTACTCAGGCAAGATACTTTCAACGTATGCTATCTTTCAATGCGGATGTAAACCCGTCGTTCTCGTTGCAGGGATAGCCTGGGATATACCCCTTGCACATTAAAGATTGAACTGTTATTCAATGATCACAACCATGAACTTATATGTCCCCAATACAGGGTTTGGAATTTAAAAAAAGAAAAAACATACGGAAATGTAAAATGTAAATAAACCCTGGACGTTAAAATCTATTTATAGCATCACACACCTGACTTGTGTCAGTTGCAAAGAAAACATTCATTGAAACCTTTGTCATATTACCGTGACCTTTTGCTGTCTGAGGTTATTCGTGCCGCTGCTAGGATTTTCACTTAAGTTACTATTAACGTATATAGAAAGTTTTTCTGTTAAAAAAACGCCGGACAAATTAAGGTTTGAGTTGGATATTCATTTTTCATTGAGGTGGAAACAATATTTGTCAAATATTGTTTCTGAAATATAACTCTAAAAGCGTTCATGGCACCAAGCCTAGTTGCACATATCATCGCTGTGTTTTTGTTGAATGATTTTCTTACAGAGTTATGGCCCCCTATACACAAACTTAGTAGACTAGTTTTCCTGAACTCCTGGTTGGATTTCAACGAAACTTGGCAGGAATGATCAGTACCAAGCCTCATTGCGCATATTGTTGTCATGCTCCGGTGGAATGATTTTTGGAGGAGTTATGGCCCTTTAAATGTTTTAATACACAAAAACTTTTGTCTCGACAAGTTCTCCTGAACCCCTGGCCGGATTTCAGTAAATCTTGGCAGATGAGTACCAAATCTAGTTGCGCATATCGTTGCCGTGTTCCGGTTAAATGAATTTCGGCAGAATTTTGGCACTGTAGTTTTTAAAATGGCTAACCAGAAACCAGAACCACAGATATAATTTTATTTGGCCTAACTATATATGTTTTCAGTCATATATACCGTCTTCGCCACAGAGTAGTAACTCCAACAGTTTGCCAGGATATACCGGACCACCACTTTATTTAGCATCAAAAACTGTTCAGGTAAGTTCCTTACTTTATCGTATTGCAGCCTTGCTTTGAAAAGACTGGTTCCTTGAACTTATATCTCTCTGGCACCCTGCTCCTCTGGGGCTGGCTGTGGTAACAAATATGTTGTGACAAATTCTTATGTTTATTACTGATTTTAGACTGCTAATTTTCAATTAGCAGGAAAGCCACATTTGTTACTTCTTGTGAGGCTTTGAGATGCCATGTGATAAGCAACAAAAATGTTGACAATTGTCTCCACACCAATAAAGGTCTGTGTGTGATCTTTGCTATATAGAACACAGGGTCTTTCACAGAAATTATTTAAGGAATAGGGGAAATTAAAATTGAATGTCATGGGGTGGGTGTGCAAGGGAGGTACCCTTAGGGTGACCAATATATTTACGGATCATGATTTATTTAGATGCAGTTTTAGTATATTTCAACTGTAAATTAAAAGGATTATTAAGTATAGCCTACAAGGAGCTATTTATAGACATGTATACTGCATTATGGATATTTATTGGTGTTTTTAAGGGATAGGGCAGAGAGATCAAAGGATAGGGGGTTAATTAAGGAGTTGGAGGAGATTAGATTTTAGAATTAAGGGATAGGGGGAATATGCTCTTAAATGGCCTGTGGAAGACCCTGGAACACTTCCTCTTGTTGATATGGTTTATGTGTTTCCATGGATACAAATATATAAGAAAGAACTGTCCTGAAAAAGAGTTAAAATATAACTGAATGCCTGATAAGATTTTGTTCTAAATGGTATTTTAAATCCTGGCCAAATACTTCAAGGGACACACAGCAATGTTAATTTGTATAAAGACTCACGTCTTCCCGTAACTTTTCTACATAACCTGCATTTGTTCAGTCATCAATATTAATTTGTTAGAATATTATACAGCAAATTGTTTTTGCATATTAATGAATGAATGGTGATTTTCGGCACATCGACACATAAATAGGTCATATTGTGCGCAAAACTGATGAATGTTGTTTAACGGCTTATCAAGACAGTATAGGTTATGTAGAGCCGCCCCAGAGAGAGGGGAAGGATACATAGGAATCCGGGAACCTGCCCTTCTCTTATTATCAAATAGATTCCTATTCTTTAACATGCTCGGAGGATAGACCGATACACGGGACGGCCTGGTGTACGTCCCCAGAACACACCGACGGAACTCATAAAACTGATGAAAGATGGAGAAATAAAGTAGTATTAAAAATTAAAATAAATATATAAAGATAAAACTATTTAAAAATAAGGGATTTTTGCATATTATTAACTCTTGATAATATTGCTTATAAACCTATGGTAGAATAAGATTTTTTTTTTTTTTTAACAATATGCAATAGGGTGTGAAGTCAAAATGATACTTTCTTTAAATAAATCGAGATGCTTGCCGTAATGCCCCTTTTCATAAAACTAACCTGCAACCTAAACAAGCTCATAACTGGAATTAGTTCATGGCAGGCAACACTAGTGTTCTGTGGAACACCCTTTTGGTTTTGTATATTAGCATATTACCATCATTGCAATTCAGGCCTTGAATTCACCACCCATTCTTGAGAATATTCTAAAGTCTTTAAAAGCCCAAGTATAAAATTTTCGATCACAAATATTTCTCTAAGTTTAAGTATAAACGATCATATATAAATATGATATACACCAGGGGTGTAAAATATTTTCAAGGGCTACTTGACCTGTAGGACTACCAGCTGAAAAAAGTCACTCGACCTTACCAACTTTTAAGTTGACCTTTTACTTTTTCATAATATTAAAAGATTTTATATATAAAAAGTGTTAATATATAGACTATTAGTATTGTTTACTACTTTTTAAACTATATTTCAGTTAATAGTTTACAGAACAAGTGTTTACTTTTGTTCACTTGTAGACTAACTGTATAAAACCATTTTATTAATTAAATAATCTTTTTAAATTGAAATATGTCTTTATTAGTGGTCCATATAAAAGACTGCATGGTTTTATGATTCGAAATTTGAAAGATAGTTTTGCAGAGTTGAATTATTGAATTGTTTATTTCCTGTATTTTTTACCATTCTACTAAGTAGCACCTATGTTTTACTATTAAAGGAATGAAAAAGTGTAACGTTTTGTCAAATGGTGCTTACGGCAGACTTGATAAATCTCCCTTTTCCCTGTCCTTGCCTTTTTGTTCTATCATATACAGGTTGTTGCTGCTTACGTTTTTCTACCATTTGTTTTGAACGAGTCTCATCGTCGCCCGATGTTTTTTTCCTCACAATAGTGATCTAATATCTCGTTGTTTTGGTTGTGAGTCGAACGAATTGCCTTGTTTTTGTAGACATAAATATTTCACACGCTGACTCATGACGTAAACATAAATATCCGAGTAATCCAAATTTCACGCGCACCTGCCAGATTGGTTTACGTGAAGTGTATTCAGTAAACTTTCGATGTTAACATTACGATAATACAGTCTGTTAACCTAGTTACCAACACACATGTTTTGAAACTGAAAAGATCGATCTTTTTTTCTTCACAATAAAATTGATCGACCAATCGGTCTAGTATTTAGGATTTTTGACTCGACCTACGTGACGTTCTGGTCGCCATGGCGAGCGGTCGAGTGATATTTTACACCCCTGAATAAATAGCTGCTTCATATGAGTGTTTATCTTTGAATGTCATTGGAATATTTGAGAAATTTGAGTACTTGAGTTCAAGTCCAATAATAGATTGAAGAATGGTTGATGAGTTCCAGGCCAGGTGTTGCTTCGGGCATTTCAGGTGATGCCTCAGGTCCAGAATGGGCCTTAAGACTCAAATGGGCCTGTTGTTGTACATGATTTCTCTTTCTTTCTAGACTGATCTGTCGAGCGGCCATTTACAAGCTATGGAAAGTGGGGCGTCCAATGATATTGCCGAGAAAGATCAAAGAATAGACGAATTAACGCGGGTAGGTTATGTGTGCTTATTTAAAGAAGTGTACAGAGGCATGAAGAGTGGTTATAGAATGAATCTTAAATAACGCAACTCTTACTGTTGTTACTCCAGTGCAGGGCTCGAAATTAACATTAGTCCGGTAGCCTGAGGATGTTCTCGTGCTGCCAAACAATCCATACGTATAAGTAGCATAATTTAAATTTGTACTTAAAAAAAAATAATCGCGTAAATCAAATTACGCACTCATATTTCCATTTAAAATATTCTTTATATAAATTATAGCGCGCTTTAAATCTTTAATTGTTAAATGTTTTGGCAGGCCTGTGTTAACTAACAGGTATTGAGCTATGTAATATGATCTTATAATATTATTAAAAGTTAATGGTTATTCATGCAACTTGTATATTTAAATAATATTTAATACAAAATGGAAATTGTATGGCATGTTGATAGTTTATAACTAGTTTACTAATTGATCAGTTTTTGTCTTGTCTTGGATTTCAGCAAAATGATGAGTTACGGCGGCAACTTACTGCACAACAAAAATTAATAGAAAAACACAAAGAAAACCTTCAGAAGTGTTTAAATGTAAATAAAACGTTGTTAATAGATAAGGTAAGTTCTTGTATCTTTCTTTTATTTACTTGCTACTTTTGTTCCTAAAGCTTGAACTTGTACTTGAATAATTATCCTCCCCCACCCAAGTGATACGGGAAATAATTCCCGAGTGAGAAAGATTCTCGCGATATAGAAACGAGTGCGTTTTCGCAGGAGTTTCTATGTCGCAAGAATATTTCTCACGATTGAATTATTTTCCATATCACGACAAAAATGTTAATTAAACTAGATAATATATATTCTGTAACGAATTTCTTTCCAATCGTCTTTTGACACAAGTATTCCTTCTTCTGTCACTCCTTTGGCGACGGCGCGGAGTAATATCATGACGTCAATTCGTGACATCTGTCGTTTAGTTCATAACATTTGGCTACTGTGCTCTATTGCACACTAGGCGAGATAGCACAGTAGAGGAAGGGATATGTTATAGATTTTCTCAAACTGGGAAATTTCTATAATTCATCACAGAATATAATATGTATATACTCTGTATATTGTCGGGTTTAGGTTTAGTCAATACCGGTGTCACAGTAAAAGATCGCCGTACAGTAATTATGTAAGGAAATAGTCTGGAAAGGAGTTGCAGTATATTGAAAATTTTAACCATAATAGTAGCGCTGTCTTCGCACTTTGCATAGCGCCAGGGCGCTACTGTTAGATGAAATATGGTATTTAATGTCCAGTTTCATTTTGATTTAAACCTTAACCCACGACATATATATAATGGACTGTTCATTCTTCGAATTAAGACCATTCCATTTATGTGACAAAGAGTTACTCGCACTCTGATCTGGGTTTACAATGGACGCAAAGGCTATTATAGTCGTGCTTAGCGGGTTAAGGGTTAAACCTGCTTGCATATAAATTAAATATAATTTTGGGTTTTCAATTTGTCTGTTATTCTACCATAGATCATATTATACTATTGGAAGAATTATAAACAGTTATGTGCAAAAACAATTTGCTTTGGACTATAGTAATAATTAATATTAAATATGGAAGTTATGTAGAAAAAACAAACGGGATGCCGTGAGTTTTAAACAAATCAGGATTGTCGTGTGTCCCTTTTAATTTAGCGTGTAAGCTGTATTTGTAGGCCTAAATCTCTTACATTTCTTGTCTAGCTCAAGTGTTCCTTGTTGCATTGTCTACGGGTTGCAAAGAAATTTTCTCATTTATAAATTCTGGCCTTACATGGAACCCAAATAGTGATGGCGCATAAAATGTTCAATAATGGCATATCAAGGTTTTGCGTATATGCTGTAGTATATTTCTAAATTTCTTAAATTATTTCCTGCCGATCGTACCAGACTTTGTAAAAATGGTACTAGTAGCCAGACTTTATTCAGTGTTTTTTTTCCTTTTATAAGGGGTACCGAAAATTGTACCATTCCCAGTGGCAAAAAGTGTTTTTTTCCCAATTTGAGTGGAAAACTAAAAAAAAAATTTTGAAATATTTAGAGTCAAACTTTAAACAGAAAAAGGGGGAAATGTATTCTTTCAGGTGAGGGTAATGAAATACAACATGAGAATGCATCAATGGTAATGTGTTTGCAAAGTATTTAAGCATACGATATTGCTTTTGTTTGATAGTGAAAAATTACCAATTTAAGGCAAAACAGTGCAAATTTTCCCAATTGAATGGTACCATTCTCAAAAGGGTGAGAAAAAAAACGCTGTTATTTGTGTTTTCAGAGTGGTTTAGAAAAGAAGACAACGCGGCAGAAGAGTATGGAAAATCGACTACGTCTTGGACAGTTTGTCACGCAGAGACAGGGGGCCACGTTTGTCGAGAACTGGGTAGATGGCTGGGCCTTCACAGATCTTATCAAGTAGGAACCCTAAAATTATTTTCTGCCATCACGCAATATCTTCTGATCCAGAACATCTAGTTTTCTTTAGACCCAATCAAGAATTGAAATGAATTTGGTTTAATGGCAAATCAATACTGTATAGTTATTGAGAGCCACCCAAGAGAGAGGGAAAGGATACATAGGAGTCTTGGAACATGCCCTACTCTTACTAACGAATAAATTCCTTTAATTCTTAAACATGCTCGGAGGATAGACTCCGATACACAGGACGGCCCGGTTAACACCTCATGCGACGACAAGACTAAGGGAAAATGTCTTGCTCAAGAACAAACCGACGAAACTCATTGATGCAGGTAAAGCTTGAACCTGGGTCCTCCGGATTTCAAATATGCAGGGGCTGTCCACTGGGCCACGCCAGCCCTTATCCTATTAAGTTTTGGCATTCTTCTTCTGTTGCAGAAGTAATCTTAATTTGAAAGTCAGGAGGAATTTTAAAAACTTCTTTTTAGCTGGTTCCTTGTGCGATCTTGAAGCATGATTTCTCGTTGAGTACAGGTATTGTGTTGTTCTTCATGAAAAGGGTATACGAATCTTGTGAAAAATAATAATCCTGGAAAATGTGATGTGATGCAATGGCTTGCATATATTATCGCATTTTATCACATAACGTCCCTTGTTAGCAGTGTCGAACACCCATTTAATATTCTGTTGTATGACACACGTGTAATACAACCTTGAATGATTTTGATTGGTTGAGTTAAACCTGTAACACTATGCAAGTTTATTAACTAAAACTATTTTATTTATCAAAAATTCACCCAGATCTGAGTCGTAAACTTCTTATTTGTGACAGCTTATAAAAATAATGCATGTTATATAAAACATTGTTGTTGGTTTGTTAAAAAGTTGGCGTAAACTGCTATTTTGTAATCTGCTATTTTGTAAAGAGGTAAAACACGAACTCTTTTATACGCAACGTTATGTGTGAGACGCGACGTTACGACATCACATATTTTATGATGTTTTGGCGCTAAAGTGTGTCTGACGTCGTGGCGGTTCTATGTCCATCTGAATTAATTTTTACTAATTTGATTGCAATGTTATGTGATAGAAAGGATCTTAAACTCGTTCCCATCCATATATTATTTATGAAACTCGTTATGAATTAAAATAGTTCATAACTCGTGTCATAAATCTTATATGAAATGACGCCTAAATGTGGCGTCATTTAAACCAAAATATTTAGTTTATTCCAAAAGCAAACAGTACACTACTAAAACAAATTCGTAAGTTATTTTGTTATTTGTACATAGTGTCAAAATATATGAAATCTTCTTTTGATGTGTGAAAAAGTGACAATCAAACGGTTAGATGGTCATGTGTCTTACCAATGCCCCAATTTGTTATTCAGGCAACAAGAAAGGATAGGGCAAGAGCGAGAAGAAATAGAAAGACAGCGAAAGCTTCTATTGAAGAGAAAACCTACTTCAACAATGACCAAAACAGGAAAAGATAACTTTGTCAAACCCGGTGGTGAAAAAGTGTAAGTAAATTTATGTTGCAACTGTTGGTTTAAACACGTTTAACTGCCACTGAATACTCGGTTAAAAAAAAAGTTTATCAACAATGGATATTATGGAGTGGATGGATTTTCAAAAATGAAAAATTATTTGAAATATTTAAACCAACCCGGACAGATTGTGTAGCCACATGAGGGTTTAGCCATGCAATTTGAGCTGGTCTGTTTTTGATTGTCGTCTGCAGGAAATCTTGTTTCATCTTTACCATGCAAATGCACATCGACACATTTTCTGTATGTGACTAGAATGAATTCCACTATCTACTGAGAGACCTTTGGTGACGTATTTGCTCTAAAGGATAGCATACGGTTACAAACAGGCATATCTTTTTTACTTTCAGGTTAACGTTAGCAGAGTTTTATGAACGGGACGACATCATCAAACTTCGGCAAGCAGCGCTGAAAAAAGAAGATGTGGACCTGCAGCTAGAGCTGGAGAAGCTTGAGCGAGAACGCAATCTTCATATACGGGAACTTAAACGTATTCATAATGAAGATGCTTCTAGGTAAGTGAGCAAGAACGCAATCTTCATATACGGGAACTCAAACGTATTCATAATGAAGATGCTTTTAGGTGAGTGAGCGAGAACGCAATCTTCATATACGGCAGCTTAAACGTATATGTAATGAAGATACTTCTAGGCGAGTGAGCAAGAACGCAATCTTCATATATGGGAGCATAAACATATACGTAATAAAAATACTTCTAGGTGAGTGAGCGAGAACGCAATCTTCATATACGGGAGCTTAAAACGTATATGTAATGAAGATACTTCTAGGCGAGTGAGCGAGAACGCAATCTTCATATACGGGAGCTTAAACATATACGTAATAAAGATACTTCTAGGCGAGTGAGCGAGAACGCAATCTTCATATAGGGGAGCTTAAACGCATACGTAATAAAGATACTTCTAGGCGAGTGAGCAAGAACGCAATCTTCATATACGGGAGCTTAAACGCATACGTAATAAAGATACTTCTAGGTGTGTGAGCGAGAACGCAATCTTCATATAGGGGAGCTTAAACGCATACGTAATAAAGATACTTCTAGGTGTGAGCGAGAACGCAATCTTCATATAGGGGAGCTTAAACGCATATATAATGAAGATACTTCTAGGTGTGTGAGCGAGAACGCAATCTTCATATAGGGGAGCTTAAACGTATATATAATGAAGATACTTCTAGGTGAGTGAGCGAGAACCCAATCTTCATATAGGGGAGCTTAAACGCATACATAATGAAGATACTTCTAGGCGAGTACGGGAGCTTAAACATATACATAATAAAGATACTTCTAGGCGAGTGAGTGGGAACACAATCTTCATATACGGGAGCTTAAACGTATACGTAATGAAGATACTTCTAGGCGAGTGAGCGAGAAGGCAATCTTCATATACGGGAGCTTAAACGTATACGTAATAAAGATACTTCTAGGCGAGTGAGCGAGAAGGCAATCTTCATATACGGGAGCTTAAACATATACGTAATAAAGATACTTCTAGGCGAGTGAGCGAGAAGGCAATCTTTATATACGGGAGCTTAAACGTATACGTAATGAAGATACTTCTAGGCGAGTGAGCGAGAAGGCAATCTTCATATACGGGAGCTTAAACGTATACGTAATGAAGATACTTCTAGGCGAGTGAGCGAGAACACAATCTTCATATACGGGAGCTTAAAAGTATACGTAATGAAGATACTTCTAGGCGAGTGAGCGAGAAGGCAATCTTCATGTACGGGAGCTTAAACGTATACGTAATGAAGATACTTCTAGGCGAGTGAGCGAGAACGCAATCTTCATATGAATGGTGAATGGTAGTAGTTGTGATTATAATAGTTATATACTGAAGGAAAAACAGAAACACAACTCAGGAATTTCTGCTAGGTGTGTGAGCGAGAACGCAATCTTCATATAGGGGAGCTTAAACGCATACGTAATAAAGATACTTCTAGGTGTGAGCGAGAACGCAATCTTCATATAGGGGAGCTTAAACGCATATATAATGAAGATACTTCTAGGTGTGTGAGCGAGAACGCAATCTTCATATAGGGGAGCTTAAACGTATATATAATGAAGATACTTCTAGGTGAGTGAGCGAGAACCCAATCTTCATATAGGGGAGCTTAAACGCATACATAATGAAGATACTTCTAGGCGAGTACGGGAGCTTAAACATATACATAATAAAGATACTTCTAGGCGAGTGAGTGGGAACACAATCTTCATATACGGGAGCTTAAACGTATACGTAATGAAGATACTTCTAGGCGAGTGAGCGAGAAGGCAATCTTCATATACGGGAGCTTAAACGTATACGTAATAAAGATACTTCTAGGCGAGTGAGCGAGAAGGCAATCTTCATATACGGGAGCTTAAACATATACGTAATAAAGATACTTCTAGGCGAGTGAGCGAGAAGGCAATCTTTATATACGGGAGCTTAAACGTATACGTAATGAAGATACTTCTAGGCGAGTGAGCGAGAAGGCAATCTTCATATACGGGAGCTTAAACGTATACGTAATGAAGATACTTCTAGGCGAGTGAGCGAGAACACAATCTTCATATACGGGAGCTTAAAAGTATACGTAATGAAGATACTTCTAGGCGAGTGAGCGAGAAGGCAATCTTCATGTACGGGAGCTTAAACGTATACGTAATGAAGATACTTCTAGGCGAGTGAGCGAGAACGCAATCTTCATATGAATGGTGAATGGTAGTAGTTGTGATTATAATAGTTATATACTGAAGGAAAAACAGAAACACAACTCAGGAATTTCTGCTATATATTGTATGTAATATACTGATTTTAATCGAATCAAACATGGCTTAGTTAAACCTTTCCTTTAGGGTAA
This sequence comes from Cyrtodaria siliqua, assembly GCA_037043455.1. Lineage (NCBI taxonomy): Eukaryota > Metazoa > Mollusca > Bivalvia > Adapedonta > Hiatellidae > Cyrtodaria > Cyrtodaria siliqua. Next base: position 123,811 of record JAWPHD010001741.1, read on the forward strand.
AAAGACTAAAACAACACACAACAAACCAAATGTTTTCCCTTCAATGTTTCATTATTGATAGAATACACGTTTGACTCAAGCAGGTGAGCAACCTAAGGATGTAAAATTATGCAATCTCTTTACATAGTTTATATTACTACCTTATCATCCCTTATTTTTAATAATTTTATCTTTATATATTTACATTAATTTTTAATTACTACTTAATTTCTTCATCTTTCATCGGTTTTTGCGCACAATATGACCTATTTATGTGTCGACTTGCCGTAAAACACCATTCATTCATTCTCTTTACATTTATAAATACTGTACTGAAATGGCTCAAAGTTTTAAATTGGAATTTCAACATTTATGAATTTCGTGCTACGAAGTCTATTGTGATTAAAAAAGTGTACAACACCACAGTTTTGTCCTTTCTTTAACCAGCTGCAACCTCCTTTTTTTAAACAAAAAATCTTGGGATTTCTTTGAAATATTACGTGGAATTAAGTGTGCAGTATATAAATTATATAGCGGAAATGTTTTGAGTTGCATTTATTTTTGTCTTTAGTGTATATTAACCGAAACTTCTGCAAAAACTAACTGAGAACAGTTAAATGAAAAGCATATACATAATAAAGATGCTTCTAAGCGTGTGAGCGAGCGAGCGAGCGAGAATGCAATATACTTAGAAAGGACCTCAAATGTATGCATAAAAAAGACAATTCTAGGTAAGAAAGAGAATTTAGTCTTCATATAGGGGGACCTCGAACACATAGAAATAATGAAAGCAATTCTAGGCGTCGACCTGCAGTCTCACAATAATATTGTTTTGGGCAATATTTTACACAAATGTTCCTGTGACTGTTTAACAAGACTATCCATCATCTCTCTGTACTGCTGGGTAAGTTCGAGCAGGAAATAGTGTAAGAGGTGTGTTAAAACGGTAGTGCGAAAAAGATAAAATTAGGATAGAAACAAAACGACAGCACTTACGGTTTGATGTGATTGGTGCGGCTGACAGTATGCTTGAACTTACTCAGGTCATGCATCAGCACAACATCATCTGAGCATTTCACTGTACTATGGCAAAAGGCAAAAAGGAATATTTGTACAAAAGTTCACTCCAGTGTGCATTTGTCTATATGTGACTGAATCTTGAGTATCAATGGTTACACTCTTAATACATGAATATATGTATGTCAGAATTTAAATGCTATTTAAAATATAGCATATTTTGTAGAAGTTAAAAGAGTCAGAAGACAAACATATAGAAAAACAGTTTTAATTGTTATTATTGTTCGTTTCAGGTTTAAAGATCACCCTATTCTCAATGAAAGATATTTATTGTTAAATCTCATTGGTAAAGGGGGATTCAGTGAAGTCCACAAGGTAAATATGCGTAACATGATATCATTAACCCTTAGCCCGCTATGAATGTATAATGGACTGTCCTTTCTTCAAATTTAGACCATTTCATTTATGTAACAAAGGGGTGTTTTGGAGAAATGACTGATGAGCAGCCTGACATTGTAAACCCTGATCAGCCTGCGAGTTACTCTCAGGCTGATCTGGGTTTACAATGGACGCAAAGGCTATTGTAGTCGACCTTAGCAGGCTAAGGGTTAAGATACATTGAGTTGATTTTATTTGCTCAAAATCTGGAAAGCTGGTCATGAGCATTTCTCCATATATTTTAATGTCATTGGGACTGCAACACGATAATCATTCAGGAACCAAACAGCTAACGCACCAGTACACAATACCTTTAATATCTCAATAATAACAATCAATAAATCAAAACAAATTTCAGTTTGAGACAAATATCATGTCAATAACGACTTTAAATTAAAAAAATAATCAAATTGCTGTGTCAGTCAAAATTTGATTATGCACACGCCAGGGATATAAAATATTCGGGGGAAAAAAAGGTGGTGCGTTAGAACTTCGGTTCAGTATAGTTCATTGCTGGCACATTCCATATGCAGTTGATTACATATCTTGACTGTGTAGGTTAAATGCTTTCATGATGTACTCCGGTAATTGGAATATATATTCAAAGGGACTGGAGGCGATGGAAGTGTATCTGGTGTCTATCCAAATACAAAAGAAAACTCATAATGTAATTTTCATACGAAATAGGGCCATGCATTATATAAACCGCATGTTACCGTAGTTGAATGATTATTTATGACAATATTTTGGTCTGGAAAACATAACTCTGCACTTTTATTGTTGTTAAATCATATGCGGTTCATATTTCTAGCAGTCAGTCATATAATTAAATAAAAGTTTAATTAGATCACAAAACAATAATTGATTTTAGCCTTTAATCATCTTTTGAATTAATGTTAATTGTTGCTACAAAAAAGAATTAGATGAATCAAATTTGATTTACAATAATTAAATGGGACTTTTCGTTGGACATAGTTTAATGTTAATGCACATTGAATACATTGTGGTGGTTTTATTCGGATGTCTGGCTGTCTATAGACGCAACCTTGTCCACTCCATAACTACTCTCCCCCTGAAGCAAATTTCATAAAACTTCAATGGGTGGACTGCCTGTGATGAGAGGATGACCCCTACTGATTTTGAGGTCAGTAGGTCAAAGGTAACCGGAACCCGATAATTAAAAACATTGTCTGCTCCACAACTCCTGTCCCCCTAAATCAAATCTCATGAAACTTTATAGGTGCACTGCCTGTGGTGAGAGGACGACCCCTATTGATTTTGAGGTCAGAAGGTCAAAGGTAACCGGAACCCGATAATTAAAAACCTTGTCTGCTCCACAACTCCTGTCCCCCTAAAGCAAATCTCATGAAACATTATAGGTGCACTGCCTGTGGTGAGAGGACGACCCATATTGATTTTGAGATCAATAGGTCAAAGGTCAAGGTCACCGGGACCCGATAATGACAAACCTTGCAATCTCCATAACCTCTCCCCCTGAAGCGAATCTCATGAAACTTCATAGGTGTTCTGCCAGTGGTGAGAGGACGACCACTTTTGATTTTAGGTCAAAGGTCAAGGTCACCGGCATCCGATAATGAAACCTTTTCCGCTCCATAACTCCTCTTCCCCTGAAGCAAAGCTCATGCAACTTCATAGGTGAACTGCCTGTGGGACGACCCCTATTAATTTTGAGGTCAGTAGGTCAAAGGTCACCAGCACCCGATAATGAGAAACCTTGTAATCCCCTCCCCCTGAAGCAAATATCATGAAACTTAATAGGTGAACTGCCTGTGGTGAGAGGATGATCCCTATTGAATTTGAGGTCAGTAGGTCAAAGTTAAATGTCACCGGGACCCGATAATAAAAATCTTGTCTGCTTCACGACTCCTCTCCTTCTGAAGCAAATCTCATGAAACTTAATAGGTGGACTGCCTGTGATGAAAAGATGGCTCCTATTGGTTTTGAGGTAAGTAGGTCAAAGATCATGGCCACCATTACCTGATCATGAAAATACCATTCCACTCAATCTTTACTCAAAAGGGTGAGGGGGGGGAGTGGACTGGTGGCGGGGGTATATTTGTTGCCCTTAAAATACAACAGATCTAGTTGCAAATTGCCTCCAGGTCCTTTAAAGAACTGGATTTTCCTTTTTTAAGAATTTTATGTTAAACAACTACATACCTTAAATCAATTATTCTTTCCTAAATTTTGTTTTATGAGTATGCTTGTATTAATTTATTGCATCAATCTTACAGGGTTTTGATCTGAAGGAACAGAAGTATGTTGCGTGTAAAATTCATCAGTTAAACAGAGAATGGAAGGATGATAAGAAAGCAAATTATATAAAGTAAGTTGGCCCCCTTTTACTCAACTTTATTAAGTTAGGGACAGGACTTTCCTTTATATCTGACAGGCGAGTGGTTTAACCTTCTACACTGGTTAGCTGTACGAATTAAAGCAGTCCCCAATACAAACAACAAAAGGAAGAACAGGCCTACTTTAAAAAAATGCCCTGTTGCTCCATGGAATCTCAACATGTGAGGAAGTATTGATTGTTATGAGTGGCGGGAGGTATACAGTACTGGTTCTTCCCAGGAAAAGTGGGGTGGGCTGCCTCTACCACAACAAAATTGATTGCTTATATGCCCTAAAATGTGCTAAAAATGACATAAAACACCATTCAGACAAACAAACCCTGTTAATGAAAAACTGTTAAACGGTACCCTGTAGGGAGCTTGTTTTAATCTCGGCTCACATTTTCTAAAGCGAGCATTTGCTTTCTCCTGATTACACTTCAAATTAGTTTGTAAGGTGATGTCCACACATTTCATGTTGTTGGCCCTCATTTTGTGCTCGTTTGTTTTGTCTTTCTTTGATTTTTCACGAATTTTCTTTTTTTTCAGACATGCATTACGAGAATACAAAATCCACAAAAGTCTGGACCATCCACGGATAGTTAGATTGTTTGATGTGTTTGAAATAGACAATAACTCGTAAGTGATGAGTGGAGTTTTCCATTGTTTTGAAATCAGTGGAATTTTGTGTTTAATTTCGTTCAAAGTTCTCTCAACCGAGGGAATTATGTCCAGTGGTTATTCCCGTTGGATGTGTAAGAAAATGGTGGTTTGTGTTAAGTATTTATTTATTCAGTGGAATATGAAGAAAGATGTATCTATGTGGTATTCTACCTAAAGTATCATGCCATGGTTGTTGAAAGTAGCCTGGTTGCATGATAGTGGAATTGCAGCATTTAGGTGTTGCATTTCAGTGATGTAAGTATTGGAGAAATGGTTGCCATATCAAGCCATGGCAACAGCTGCCATGGCAACCCATAGCAAGGGCACCCACTGCAGGAAAAAAGGAATATCAGCTGTTATGGAAGGTGTTTGTTGAGTAAGAAGACTGGAGGGAAGTATTGGATTAGTACTGATGACGATGATGGTGTAAATGGGTAACTTGTGATGGTTTGTAAAAATTAGTACAAAGAAGGTAGGTTTAAGGAGTCCGTATGATACCAGCCATTTCTGTAACGTATAATTCTTATCCTTGATTAAGTTGAAGTACAACAATATGGTAAATATAGGCTGCAAGTCTGCTGTGAATGATTTTTCCTTCATGGTCACTGTATTATATAAGGAAGATGCACTATTATGCTTTATTTTGTTTTAACTCTTATGTGTTAAAGGAACACCAGTTCTCAAAAAAAAACGAATCTTAGCTCAAAGAGAGCTATTATGAGCTTTTTGTCCACCCATAAACTTTAGCTTAAATTACTTCTCCTCATAAACTGTTTGAACAATTTTGACAACTTACATGGATCATCTTGTGTTGATGGCTATCTTTTTTTCCTGGCCATTATTAGCTTGACTTTTCAAAGAATAAGGGAGCTTATGAAATCATCCCGGCATCCCAGTCCACATTGATCTGTGCCTGTAAGCTGTGTTTACAAGTCTATATCTTTTACATTTCTTATCCTGACATGTGTTGGCTTTTCTTACGGCAGGCATCAACATTCAAGTTTTGCATTTAGGTCACTTTATCTCAAGAACTCGATGCAATAGAACTTTTAAACTGGTTGTAATGGTATTACATCAGAACGTGACTAGGTAACCGTCACCTTCCGAGGAAAGAGCAGATAAATTTTACATTCAACTTTTACATTTAGGTCACTTTCTCCAGAACTGTATGAACTAAACATTGCAAACTTTTGGTTATAATTGTATCTAGGGTAGGACATCGTAACATGACATAGGAATTGCAGATGTGACCATCATCTATATTTTACCTGAATTATTCCCCTTAGATTTTTCATTTTAAATGCTGTATGTAGTCAATTCAAAATAACATTTTAACCCACAAGCTTGGCATACATATTCATCATCATTACACAACCATATGTGACGAGCGCCTTAGCTATGTTACGCATTTTACGATAATTATCACCCTTCTCTACTTCAATTTTCGCACCGTAACTTTTTGTCATGCATTTTACCAGAATTATCCACCTTTTCAACTTTAATAGATTTTAGGTTAAAATTTTAAAGGTACAGTCATATTCCAAAAACCAATTGAAAAGAAACCAGAACTCTTAATTAAAATAGACTTTTCTGTTGAATATTATATAGGGCTAGTAAATTTTGAACAGGTCTAGTGATTTTACCCAACTACTAGACCAGTGGTGTAGTAAATTAAAAATGTCTGCCCTGATGTTTTATATTTTGCCAATTGGCATTTTTTTATGTACTGCTTGTACATCTAGTGGTTTAGTTGTCGTTTTCAGTTTCAGAATTGATGACTTGTATTGTTTACCTCCACTATTAAGTACAGCTCATTGGAAATTTATTACACTACTTGCCAATTTCAGTTCCTGTACATCACTAGAGTTCAGTGAAGGGAACACCTTGCACTTATTATGCCCCCCATCGAAGGCAATTGCTTTGCAAATGTCGGTCCGTCTGTCCCGAAATAGCGTCTTTGCGATAACTCAGAAAAGCTGACACTACAAACTCGAAACTTGGCAGGAATGTTTGTGTCATAATCTAGTTGTGCACCTCCCCTTTTGGGTAGATGTGGTTGCCAATTGTAAAACACAACTTGTAAAAAATCACTAAAAAGTGCTTGCCTTCAGGATAACTGACTGGAAATTTGGCAGGAATGTTTGTGTCATGGTGTAGTTGTTCACCTCCCCTCTTGGATAGATTCGCATTAGAAAATGTGGTTGCCATGGTAACAAAACATGTAAAAAAATCACTAAAAATTGCCCGTTTTCGCGGTAACTCAAGAACAGCTGGCAGTACAAACTCGAAACTTGGCAGGAATGTTTGTGTCATGATATTGTGCACCTTTAGTGGTGATTCGCATAAGAAATTTGGTTGCCATGGTAACAAAACTTGTAAAAAATCACTAAAAATTGCTTGTCTTCACATTAACTCAAGAACAGTTGGGACTACTGACTCAAAACTTGACAGGAATGTTTGTGTCATGGTCTATTTGTGCACCTCCCCTTTTGGGTAGATTCACATAAGAAATGTGGTTGCCATGGTAACAAAACATGTAAAAAATCACTAAAAATTGCTTGTCATCATGATAACTCAAGAACAGCTGGCACTACAAACTCGAAACTTCGCAGGAATGTTTGTGTCATGGTCGTTGAATGGGGCATATATGTTTTACAAACATCTCTTGTTTTGTGTATCTTGTATATACATGTACGTGGTCAACTCTTTTGACAGATTTAGTTTCTGTACGGTACTAGAGTATGGTAAAGATAAATGCACCATTTGCCATTTCCAGTTTCTGTATGGTACTAGAGTACAGTGAAGATAAATGCACCATTTGCCAGTTTCTGTACGGTACTAGAGTACAGTGAATGTTAATGCACCATTTGCCAATTTCAGTTTCTGTACAGTACTAGAGTACAGTGAATGTTAATGCACCATTTGCCAATTTCAGTTTCTGTACGGTACTAGAGTACAGTGATGTTAATGCACCATTTGCCAATTTCAGTTTCTGTACGGTACTAGAGTACAGTAAAGATTATTGTACCTTTTGCCAATTTCAGTTTCTGTACGGTACTAGAGTACAGTGAAGAGAACGACTTGGACTTCTACTTATGGTACAAGAGTACAGTAAAGATTATTGTACCATTTCCCAATTTCAGTTTCTGTACGGTACTAGAGTACAGTAAAGATTATTGTACCATTTCCCAATTTCAGTTCTGTATGATACAAGAGTACAGTGAAAATCAATGCACCATTTGCCAATTTCAGTTTCTGTACGGTACTAGAGTACAGTAAAGATTATTGTACCATTTACCAATTGGTACTAGAGTGTAGTAAAAAATATTGTACCATTTGCCAATTTCAGTTTCTGTATGGTACCAGAGTACAGTGATGATTAATGCACCATTTGCCAATTTCAGTTAATGTACGGTACTAGAGTACAGTGAAGAGAACGACTTGGACTTCTACTTGTGGTACTAGAGTACAGTAAAGATTATTGTACCATTTCCCAATTTCAGTTTCTGTACGGTACTAGAGTACAGTGAAGGGAATGACTTGGACTTCTACTTGAAGCAGAACAAGTTTATCCCGGAGAAAGAGGCGCGCTCTATCATCTGTCAGACTGTTAGTGCTCTCAAATATCTCAATGAAATAAAGCCACCTGTGATTCATTATGACCTGAAGCCTGGTAAGAATTACCTCCCTTTAATCAATTTATGTTTTATGAATGTATCCAACCTATAAATACTTCCTCACCTCTGACCGCTGCGGGTTCGAACCCCACCGGGAGCTGGACTTGTCAAGTGAGAAAGTGTCGATGCTTTTGGATGGCAGGAGGTATACAGTACTGGCCCTAACCAGGAAAAATGGAATGGTTTGCTTCTACCACGAAACAATCGACCGCCATATATGGCCAAACGTGGTAAAATGACGTAAAACACGATTCAAACAAACCTAGATTAAATTAAAAAAAATCCTAGCTTCCTTGCTAGATTAAACTAACACATTTTTTCTGGCATATTACTGTCTTATTATAATCTTGCCATGGCATCTACTTCATGTCAGATCGCTGTTTCCAATTAAGAATGTACCCTACTGCTATACCAGTGAAGTATACGTGGCACGTTTCATGATGTTGTATATTTGTATTTCATTCATGATGTGCATGATGTGTATTTGTATTTCATTCATGATGTTGTGTATTTGTATTTCATTCATGATTTGTATTTCATTCATGATTTGTATTTCATTCATGATGTTGTTTATTTGTATTTCATTCATGATGTTGTGTATTTGTATTTCGTTCATGATGTTGTGTGTTTGTATTTCATTCATGATGTTGTGTATTTGTATTTCGTTCATGATGTTGTGTGTTTGTATTTCATTCATGATGTTGTGTATTTGTATTTCATTCATGATGTTGTGTATTTGTATTTCGTTTATGATGTTGTGTATTTGTATTTCATTCATGATGTTGTGTATTTGTATTTCGTTCATGATGTTGTGTGTTTGTATTTCATTCATGATGTGTATTTGTATTTCGTTCATGATGTTGTGTGTTTGTATTTCATTCATGATGTTGTGTATTTGTATTTCATTCATGATGTTGTGTATTTGTATTTCATTCATGATGTTGTGTATTTGTATTTCGTTCATGATGTTGTGTTTTTATATTACAGGTAATATACTTCTGGGCCATCCGGCAGAAAATGGCTGTAAGTATGAGTTTGTTCATAGATGAAGACTTTGAAGTCGGTGAAAGTCAGTAACAATTCTATGTTCATATTTTGTTGAGTTTTTAGCAAATCCAGGATTGCAGTTTGGTGATTTCTGTCCGTCCATCTTTTTTTCCTCCGTTGTCCTACGCGTTTTGACATGAAATGTTGGAAAGCTTTGAAACTTATCACACATGTTCATTATCATTACACAATATTGTATGACAAGAACGATAACTCTCATCATGTATTTTACCTGAATTGTCACCCCTTTTTACATAGATTTTCCAGTTAAAATGTTGAATTTCGCAATCCAGTGTTCGTACCACTGATGGTGCTTCACTTATTAAAAGAAATTCCTAAAATCATTTCTTACTGTCAGATGAAGTATCACTGTAGGCTCTGTTCATCATTTAACTCATTTAACACAGATCTCAACTTTTTAGAGTTGAACAAGTGTAATTTTCATTGTTTCGCGTGAAACGTGACCATGGATGAATTACGGGATAATTATTTTGCAGCCTCTATCTTATCGGGCTGTACTCCGGTGAGTGGGGAGATCAAGATTACAGACTTTGGTCTCAGTAAGATCATGGACGATGAAAGTGCAACCCCCGATGGTATGGACCTCACCTCCCAGGGGGCTGGAACCTACTGGTAAGTGCTACCCCATGGGTGATGAAATAATCCAGATGCCAGCTTTTTTGTTGATGGTGATAAATCCACAACTCACGTCATTTCTTTAATTTTATTAAATGACATAAAATATATAAAAATATTATTAAAAGTGTAAATTTAAGCTGTACGTTATTAAAATTTTACTTCATGTTTTTGAGTTAATGATGATGTGCTTTTGCAGGTACTTGCCGCCGGAATGTTTTATGGTGGGGAAAAATCCCCCCAAAATATCTTCCAAGGTTGACGTCTGGTCTGTGGGAGTGATATTTTATCAATGTTTATATGGCAAAAAAGTGAGTAAATTTGTCTTTTTAATAGAGGATTCAGTGAATACAATAGAACATATTTCATTTCCAGTCATGGGCCATGCAAATCAGTAATAATAATAAACAGTTAACTAAGGCTTCATTCTGATTTGCTGAAAATCCTTAAAGTTATCCGGCCATGTTTGGTTTCATGAACATGTTTATGTTTATTTAAATCAAAATCAATACACAACAGTAGATATTTACAATTCACACATTGCATTCCGTTTATTCGCATATCGGTTAATCGGTTAATTGCATAAAGTTTTGAAACACAAAACCATTTGTATTCTTTTGCATGTAAAGAAAAAACGTATAATCGCATATGTTTTTGTCACATTCCGGATAATGAATATCTGGCTAATTACATGCTGAAAGTCAAATTTACCTGTATTTTTCAACTGTTAATTGATTGACGCAGTCACAGAGATAAGACCGAGGCAAATTGATTGACAAAAGGTGCTAATTAGTGACTTGCCGAGAGAAATTTTGCCATTTTGTGCGGCTTCCGTAAAGCTTCCACGCCATGACGATCACTCGCCAATTAGCATACATGATTTAATAATAAGTTTGTACGCATTGTAAAGCAATGTATTGTTAATTATTTATTGCTCTCAGTTTGCTACAAACCATAGCAAAGCGACGCCGGTTGAAAGAAAACAAATACGCATAAATATTGCATAAAATCTATCAAATAACAGAAAACACAGAACGGATATGCACAATATTAATCCTATCAAACATCTTGCATAGAATTAACTCGCTTTGATGGAGTTTCTTTGTAAGTATTAACAGAACAGTAAAACGAAAGTAGAAATGTGCACCGCTACATGTACAAGATGTTCAATTTCGGCTATTCGAATACTCCGGTTAATCACATATATTTTCTTGACAAATGAGCTATGCAAATAACCGAAATCAACTGTATCTGTGAAAAGCGAGAATAAGATTTTATTTGATGACGTAGAAAACTTTGAACAGGTAAATTAATCCACAGGTAAAATGTATTTATCGATTATCTGGCAATAGTTGTGCAGCTGTATAATCCAGATCTACCTCATTTCCCCGTGCAGTCATGCAGTGGTGAAAGTAGTATCTACGTCATGCAATAAATACTTATTTTTACATGCAACTTAGTAGCAGTTTAAAACACATGTTTCTCTCCGGGACAATCAAGAAATGTTCAAGAGTTAAATTTGTTAATTGATAAATCATAATTTTGATAGAGCATCGTCAAAAAAACTGACCAATCAGTGACCAGAAATAAGACATAATACATTCTGGTAGGTGATAAAACTCGGTCATTATCCTTGATGTTCAACCAAGTTTACTGTTAAAGGTATCTACAGTATGATTATTTTAAAACCCTGCATATGTCACACACATTCATGCAAATTGATTCAATATAGACTATGTATCTTTCAAAATCTATATCTTGAAAATTATCGTCTTTACTCTGCCAGAGATTTTTATTTTACTATAGAACCTAAGGATGAAAACACATTTTATCACCTACTGAAAATAAGATAAAATCTCAACATCTCTGCAATGAAAAATTATGAATACTACAAAAAGGGAGGACATTTATCTTTAAAGGCAATGTAGTCATACAGCCTAATAACGTTATTATTGAGAATTATGAAAAGAAAGAATGATCAAAATCGGATGATAAACAAAGAAGTTGATCATTTGAAGGTTCGTTGGAAACGGATATGGAAGCTGCCATTTTGAGAACTGTGACATGACAGTTCTAAAAGAAGCGAGGCATAGATCTGTGTCTGTGTTTCTGCGTCTAAAACTTTTTCGCCTGTCATCACTCCAGTTCGAATCCCTTTGGGAGCTCGACTTGTCAAGTGAAAAAATGCCAATTCTTACGAATGGCTGGAGGTATACAGTACTGGTTCTACCGAGGAAAAATGGCCTGGTCTGCCTGTACCACAAAAAAATTAATGACCTTCATATATAGCCTAACCTATTCTGCAAATTACGTAAAATGCCATTCAAACAAATAGTCTGGCATGAAATAGCTGTCTGCTTTGCCACCGAACATAGATTATAGAGTAGGTAGCGGTCCCGAGATCGATTCATTATACCACCACTTTTGAAAGGGTTGTTACCAAACTTCATATACACATAACAACTGATGACCTTATGTTCCTCTACATCACCCATTGTTGATTGCCATTGTTACAGAATTATGGCCCTTTGTTTGACTTAGAATTTAAGTGAAGGTATTCATCACCTTGCATGATAGTTCTTGTTAAAGTTTGTGTGAAATTGTGTGCAATAATGTGTGTTTTATTTTCTTTACAGCCATTTGGGCACAATCTGTCACAGGCGGCGATACTGGAAGAGAACACGATTCTTAATGCTAAAGAGGTTGAATTTCCATCCAAACCTCCAGTCACACCAGAAGCTAAGGTATGTACAGATATAACCACCCGTTATACTTTAAGCTGCACAAAAAGTTTGAGGGGGTATATAGGAATCACTCTGTCGGTTGGCCGGTCGGTCTGTCTGTTCAAAATCTTGTCCGAGCTATTACTCCATAACCCTTTAGTGGATTTACAGCAAGCAAACTGAGAAGCATCAGTATGAAATGGAGATGCGAATATCATCGTGGGGTTCTGGTTCAGTGGTTTTATATGGAGATCTGGCCTCTTGAATATTTTCATAGAAAAATATTTCTCTTGTTATTTCTCCATAACACCTATATGGATTTTCACCAAACTGAGAAGCATCAGTATGAAGTGGAGATGCGCATATCGTCGTGGGGTACGCGTTTGCAGGGTATTAATCACCTTGGTGATTGTTCTAGTTGATTGTATACTTTGATGTGGCCTATATACTGTGCATTCAGCTAGTCATGCAGTATTGAACGATATGGCACGTTGATGGGAGCTTTCATAAAAAACTAAATGTTTTTCCCAGTTTCTGTAAAAGAAATAAAAGAATATATTGAATTGCTCACTCGCCTACCTATTACGGCCAAAAATCTTCAGAAAAAATGCTGGATGTTTTCAATGACGTCGATCATCCGCGTTCTGCGTTGATAATTTTGCATCAAATCGATTTGGCATGTTAAACAACTACAGCCTACCTACAAATCTGTCCTGCCAGTCTGTGGTGTAAACGAAAGGACTTTATTGGTCTAGAACTACTTCCTACATTTCCAGCATATCTGCAACTGGCATTGTATAATAACAGAAAACAATTAGTGATCTCCCTTGTCAATGACAATAGTGTAAATTACTGTTAAAGGACAAGGTATGATATGGGGGTATTTTGGCCCCCAATATATTCAAAATGCAAAAGAATAATATTTACATATAATCTGTTGTGCATATTGAGGTAAATTGATCATATTCTATCTTCAAATTATATTTTTATTTATTTTATTTATCTAGAAGAATTAATAGGGTCTCAAAAAACGGCATTTTTGGTAACTGTGTTGTATTTTGTAGATTTTGGACCTTTCTGGGCAAGATTTTGATCCTAAAAATATAGAGCGCACCTCCGAGCACACAATTTTTTGGCTGATGATGCATCCCTATCAAGTTCCTGTTTCAACAAAAAATCAGCTGTGCTCGAGGGTGCGCTCTGTATTTCCAAGACCAAAAACTGATCGAAAACTGCTGAAAATGAACAAAAATCTCATTGTTTGAAAAAAAAGGCCATGTTTGTGAGGCTCTTAAACTCATGTAGAGCCTTGAAACATACTTGGAATGAGTTTTAATATTGATTCAGTTCATTTGTAGCTAAACTAGATATTCAAAACTTGTGCATTAAAACTTTCAATATTTGGGGCCAATTTTGTCCCTTATCATACCTAGTCCTTTGCAGTAATATTTAAAGCACAACCATTAAATCTAGAAAATGAGCATATAAATGTTTGTTGTTTCAGAATTTTATCCGAAAGTGTTTGAAGTACAAGAAAGAGATGCGGCCAGATGTTATGTTGTTAGCAATGGATGATTATCTAAAACCTGCATCTCTCAAGGCAAAAGGAGGGTGAGTATTCCTCTGTCTGTCATTGTCTTTTACTTTTCCCATCTGTCTCGTCCGTAGGATGGGAACGTAAACCGGGCGGTCCCGTGTATCGGTCTATCCTCCGAGCACGTTAAAGAACCATAGGAATCTATTCGATAATAAGAGTAGGGCACGGTTCCCAGATTCGTATGTATCCTTCCCCTCTCTGTGGGGCAGCTCTAAATAACCTATACCGTGTTGATGAGCCGTTAAACAACATTCAATTTCCCATCTCTCCTTTCTTATATCTATTCTTCTCTTTGTGTGTCTCATATAGAGCTTGTAAAATGTGATATTTATAAACAATATCCCTTCTCTTTATCCATTAAAAGGTAGAAAAACTGCAATGACTGTTAAAGTATCTTCCATTTTGTAGCCGTCCAGAAAGTGTTCTAAAATCAAAACATAGCATCAGCCAAAAGTCATTCTAGGTTTACCACCACTAATTACATGTAAGCCTCCGAGGTGTAGGCGAATGTAGTTCCTATAATAAAAAGTAATCCCTCCTTTTTTGATGAAAACGGGCATTATAAGTAGGGGAAAACTGTCCATTCCTATTCAATTTTGTGGTTGTATGTATAAGAAGCCTATTAATAAGTTTTACTGGATCACTGATGAACATTTTCGAAATTTCGACTCTATGCTTTACACTTTGTGAGCGATGAAAACAGTCAATCAATGAAAACAGCTGTACCCTTGACCTGTTTAGTAAACAAACAAGAACTTCTTACATGTCTTGTGACCCCACCTTTTCTGGTGATTTTTCAAGTGGAAAATTAGTTTTCTGTAGGAACATTGCTGCATTATCCATACTTGTGTTGAATATGCAGCAAATCATTAATATGTGACATTTAATATTGGTGTCCATGGGGAAAATAATTAGTGGTATAATACTGGTTGTGTACCAGTTATCGTCATTCACCAGATTGTGTCATTATCAATAAAACGCTCGATGTTGTGATTATTTTTCGACCCCACTTTACAAATCACTACACACTATCATCAGACGATTGGAGAGGAAAAAATAGTTTAGAAATGTTAACATACACTCTCAAACCAACCAGTTTACCTATATAAATACCGTTATAAACAAAACACAATCGGGGGAATCACGTGCTAATGCGAATGCGCATGACAATTTCCTTTAAAATAGCTGACCTTTTATGTCGAACCATTGAATCAATTTGTCATGACCAAAAAATTGACATTTTCAGCCAAGGGAGACAACTAGTTCACGTCAATCAATTTAAATTTGCGGACAGTTATTTCCCTTTAAATTATGAACGTCGAAGTGAAGTAAATTACATCCGATACCTACAGTTGAAAAAACATTTTTAAATTGTAGATATAATTTTTTTCTACATATTCTTTTTGTGTATTCATATGCAATGGTATATTTATGTTCCAATTAATAACTACACACGTTTTCATCATCCAATACATGGATTATTCGGTATTAAACTGAACATGACGATAACTACTACATTAAGCTCAAACGACCGACCCAATTCAGTCTATATTTAGTTAACGGTCACGTGACATTTGTTACTGAGAATAGGAACAATGTAAACACAGAATATTTACGGCAAAGGGGTAACTTCTGTAGCGGTAAAAATATTTATGAGATGACTAGTTTTGATTTAGATATATTAAAGAACCAACATAAAAATGACGATATCTGGTATACAACCAGTACCTCTAAAATAAAAAAATAAAAAAATAAAACTTTTTTTATGGTTCTGTGTTGTTTATTAGTAGTGTTTGTGGATCAGATATAATTTCAGTCATAATGTTTTATTTTCTCAGTAACTTATTGCAAACATTTTCTCATTTCTTTTACATGTTTTAGGCAATCAATGTTGTACGAGTCATCGATGAACAGCGCGTCGATGATGGCGCAAAATGTGGTCACAATTCCTAGCAGTTCTAATCTGTCCCAGTCGCAGTCGACCACTCCAAGCTTCACATTTGGGGATAAGATGACCTAGTATTAACCAAGCACTTAGCCATTATTATTATATTTTTACTTAGTCTGAATTTCTCTCTGGAGTCGGTTTCGTGAACATTTGCTTTTTGGACCTAGCGTAAGCAGTGTATAATGTGTACTGTCAGAACATTTGACGAACATTGTTCACAAAATTATCGGACGAAGATGTGGATAGTATTTTGATTAAGATCTGCATAGAAGCGAAACATTCTGAGGAAAAATTGTCTATGCCATTTTACAGTGAATTGTCTATTACAAATACAGTTTATATAAACAAGAAGACAAAACAATTTAACTACTAACAAGCTGTTCAAATGAAGTTTTCAACACATGGTAGAAAGGCTACACCATATTGTCTGAAGAAAAACACCGATATAAAGAATACTCAAACCACATGGTGTATCTAACGGATACACAACTTGTTCTGTAAAGTTGCCTCCTGTGTCATAGTGTGAAAAGTTCACAAGGTATTAACTCAACTTCCGAGGTCTGACTCCTTAAGTTGTGAGGTCTCGACTCCAGAAGTTATGAGGTCTTGAATATAAAATGTCCAAGGTCACGACTTCTGTGGTCTTGACTCTTTAAAGTCTTGACTTCTTAATTACTGAGGTCTTAACTCTCGAGGTCTTGTCTGGAATCCGAGGTCTTGACTCCTGAAGTTCTGAGGTCTCGACTACTGACGACTCCGACTCGAGGTCCTGACTCTGTAAGTTCCAAGGTCTTGACTGCTAAACTCATCAGGTAGTGATCAGATGTAAATAACAGCCTTGATACAGATTTATGAGTATGTAAAACAGCCTTGATACAGATTTATGAGTATGATTTATGAGTATGTAAAACAGCCTTGATACAGATTTATGAGTATGTAAAACAGCCTTGATACAGATTTATGAGTATGTAAATTTTATTATATATTGGACAAGTGACGATGGAAGTTATCGGTATGCAACTGGCGATAATTCTAACTTAAAGGCTACGACCAGAAATACAGGCCACAAACCATTGTCAATATGCCGCTGTTGCCATGGAGATGGGAGAGATGGGGCAGACATTTCAGACATTGTATACCAAATCTGTGATTTTGACAGAAGGAAGCCAGGAGTATGAGATATACATGTAGCTGTCCCTACAGATGTGCATACATCTATCTGTTCATATGTCCATGCAGATGCAGGGTTTCCCCCAGAACATTTTGATGGCATGGCATTTTGATTTAAATTTCATGAGCTCGGCTTGAAATTTAATCCTGCATGTTTATAAAGAAAGTCTTCAGTGGTAAAGAGCAAACTTTTATCATACAGCAAATAATAACTGATAAGTTGATATAAATGCTTTTTGGATAGCCGCAGATTATTGAATATTGACTATTGACAATAAGGTCGCTGAGATGAAAGCATGTTGTGTTTGCCTTCTCCAGCCAGGAAGGCTTGTTGCATGCCTTAGCCCTAGGGGATACCCTGCAGATGTACATAATGCTGTTAGTACATGGCATATACATGTATCTGCCCATATGTCTGTTTACGACTCCTTAAATTGGTGTACTGTGTTGAATTGGTGACCAGCTTTTAGGGATTTTGGTGTTTATTTGTGGTTTATGGGGTGAAAACAACGACTACATGATGTAAACAAAACAAAAAATGTAGGATAAAAAATTATTTTCTTTTTATCATGAAGTCAGTTTGTTAAAATGCAAAAATGTAATTAAATTACCTGAGGAGGAAATATTTTGTTTTTTTCCAGACGTGCGTTGTATTTTGCCATTGGTCATTTAGAAACTACCACTATTCATGAGTGTTCTATTAACAGCCAGTACCAAAAGCCTCCAACCACCCAAGCAGTATACCTTAACCTTTAGAAGCTGGGTACCATGTCATCGTTTTCTGTACTTAAATCCATAACAAATTTCACGAGCCTGGTTCCTGGAGTTAATCCACGAGAAATGTGATAACTGCATTTGATAGTGCTGTTTAAGATGTAATCATGTGCAAATCAAGTTGACGGTCAACATTAAAGGTACTATTGCTGTCTGTCTGAGATGTACATTAAAGGTAGTGTTGGCATTTTGTCAGTCGCCCAGTTACTTAAATAGAGTTATTTTGCTCGTGAATCGGGGGTAAATTTCATACTGGATTCGGGGTGTCGTTAAATAGTTGTGGGGAAGAAGAAAATATTTCTCAAACATTTTTAAATTTGTAAACAATATTTCATAGATAAATAATAATATGGTGACATGCATTAAAATACATTGGGGTTTCTAGGTAAATCAAGTTCTCCGTGGCCGAGGGGTAAACGATGTTGCATTGTAAACCTTCTCACCTCTCACTGCTGCGGCTTCGAATCCCACTGGGAGCTCGACTTGTGAGGAAGTGTCGATTCTTTCGGATGGCGGGAGGTGTACAGTACTGGTTTACCCAGGAAATGTGGGTGGTCTGCCTCCACCACAAAAAATCGACCGTCATATATAACCTTACATACATGTGTTGAAAATGAGGTAAAACACCATACAAATAAATAAACTTTTAAATCCTGATGTAAGCCACGACTTTATCTTAAGTTGGGCATATTGTTTAAAATGACATTACTAAATACTAGTCAAGGCCGTTTCCGATTTTCTTGTCAAAGTCACATTTGGGGTTATTGAAGTAGTTGGTATTCAAGGTTGTTGACAGAACCTATTGTTCAGGGCGCTTGTTTCAGCCATGTATTTCAGCCAAAATTTGACTTTAACCTATGTAAGTTGTGTATTGGTGAAACAGATATTTAAGTTATCACTTGCCCCTCACCGCTGTAGGTTCGATCCCTCCGGGGCCTAGGAATCTTTATGTGAGGAAGCTATCCAGCTGGCTTGCGGAACGTCGGTGGTTCTGCCCAGGTGCCCGCCCGTGCACGAAAATTGCCCGGAGGGGCACCTGGGGTCTTCCTCCACCAGTGGAAGCTGGAAAGTCGCCATATGAGCTAAGCTGTTGGTGCGACTATAAAATCCAATTCAATTCAATTCAATATCAGTGAAACAGACATTTTAAGTGTTAAATAAAAATCCCTTGCTTTTTCATCATGATCCCTGCATTGTTTCAGGTGCTATCTCGCTCGCATCAAAAGAGCAGTGGCAGAAAAACAATAAACATGGCTCCAGCATAAATGGAGTTTCTACGATAGAATTTGCAGCAACTATGCAGTTCAGGGGGAGAAGGTTCTAGGCCCATTTTCCATATTTTATCTCGATGTACATGGAAGATGAGCCTGGCATGTTCATGCCTGTTAGGCGCCATATAACCGTTTCATGTGTTGGTGCGCCTTAAAACCCAATTCAAAAGTCCTTAATTTTCAGAAGTAGCCTTTAAAGGTCCTTAAATCCACTCCAGCCTTAAAAAGTCCTTAAAGTATGACAAAATATCATTAAAGGTCCTTGAATTTTGTAATCAGTCGATTAATTATACAAGAGGAATAATATCTGACGTAGTTTAAAAAAATTCGGCAAAAAAAATAATTGCGGATAATGTTGTTCAAGTTAAACCGGGCCTTAAAAATGGGTTATTAGGGCTTTAAAAGTCCTTTAAAAGTCCTTAAATTTCATAATGATAATTCTATATGAACCATGACTGCAAACTGTTAAGGCTAAACTGAATTTTCATGAGTTTTCCTATTAACAAAGAATTCGCGTGGGAAAAGTAAAAAAACACATTTTGATCTAAAATATTTATTTCTCAACCGATTACAACTAAAATTTCCAGTTCCAATGATATATAATTTATGTATGTATTGTTAAATTACTCGTTTTCTTGATGAAAAACCTTTGGCTGAAACAAGCACCCTGAACAATAGGGTGATTATTGGCAGGAAGGCAAATAAAAGTATTATGAGCAAAAATAATGATTCCAGTGTTAAAATCATGTGTTTAACAAATGGCCGCAAGGCATTTCAGTCTTGTTTTAGTATCCGTGTCATCTGTCGAGTGTTGTACACAACTATGGATCATGTCGAACGTCTACTAAGTGGGCATGTTTTGCATGCTGTGTGGTATGTGGATATATCGCAAGAATCTTATGGTTCCTAAATCCATATGAGAATAGATGATAAATATAGGGTTAACTATTGAAATTTTGGATTTTGTGACGGTATACGAGTCTAATTGTCGCAAGGTTTGTTAAATGGCGACATGCTCATTTTGTCATGTTTTGTTATGCTCATTCAAGGTCTTCATCATGACACCGTGTTCGGAAACGTGACTCCATTGTAAATGGAGTGTCTACTATAGAAATTACAGCAACTCTGCAGTTCTGCAGGTTAAAAGGTTCTAGGCCCATTCTCCATATTTTATTCTGTTAGGCGCCATATAATCTTTCAGGCGTTGGTGCTCCATTTCATCTAATTCAAAAATAGTCTCAATCAGAGCTAGATTGGACAATACATACAAAAACAGCAGAGGCAATATTTGTATTTCTTTGTCAGTTTTGGACAAATGAGGAAATTTTATCTAATACAGATAAAGAAGATGCATTATTTTAGACTTGATTAAACTTTAAAAAAGTTGCATTATTTTAGACATATATATAATTTGCTTCTAGTTCTTTAAAAGAGAGAGAATTAAAAACATTCATGTGTTTTCTACACCAAGCACTAATGTCACTGTGTTGCGAGGTGAACAGTAATATTCTATTAACACACGAGGTGCGGAGGTGGAAGGCTAGGATAGGAGGATGGGGGCTACGCAGCATGCAAAAGATGTTCACCGGCAGACTTTTGTGTTGCCTACATAGCAAGGCAGACACTTAGGGATCACTTTGTCTGTCACACTTAAACCTACAACCTAACCTTGGCCATAACTTGAAAAGTATTTGACCCATGTTCATAAATGTCAACAAATTCATATAATTTTAAACTGCAACCTTGCCAAGCTGATAACTTAAAAAGTGTTTGACCTACGTTCATGAAACTTCACACACACCTTCACTATCTGAAATAAGCACACGGCAGGCAGGCGACACAAGTGGTGTTCCGTGGAACACCTTTCTAGTTCTGGTTTCACAATGTTTCTGTTACGTGATGTTAAATCACGATTGTTGAAACCAATATGCAATCGAGTCATTTATACCTGGTGATGTTCCAGAAAAAAATAATTAATCGTTGTTTGTTATTTCCATATTCGGAAATTTAGATTATGAAAATTGAAACTCAAGCCCGAGTGTAGTATTTAAAATTTCCGTTTCCTGGTGAAGTGCTACTTTAAACGTGTGATAGATTGAAACAAAATAGTCAAGAGTATATGTGCTTCGTTATGAGAAAACCTAAAGACAAATTGTTGAAATCATGAAATATTGTGTGACTGAAATTTGTTGAAATTGAGAATTTAATTTGAGTGACTGCATGTGAAATTGAGATTTTTTTTTTTGTTAAATGTGCTGGTGTTTGGAGTATCTGTAATATTATTTTGTGTATATATGAATGAAGTGTTTCTGTGTGCTTGCGTAGGTCGCCAATGTATGTCATCATAATGATGAATAGTGTATATATTTAAAAATTACAAACGACACATTTCCAACTTGTTCATTGCAGTGAGCGAACAGTTTTTATCCATGAAGACTGTTCGGACAGTAAATTATTTCATTTTTTTTTTTGTCGAAAATGTATCTTTCCTGGAGTTAGGTGTTTCCTTTGAAATTTAATCAATACAAAGTATTACAAACCCTTGATTAGTTCACACGTGAAATCAATTGTGAAAACTTTTCTATGGGAATTTTGCTTCCTGGGTGACAAGAGAGATTTTCCTCGGAAGTTATTCTGTAAAATGTATAAAATACATTGAATATATAAAATACATACATAGAATGTATAAAATAAAATATTTATAAATTTTAAATATTTTGAGGCGAGCATAAACTTTTTCTCATTCAATAATAATACTGGTAGTGAATTTTACTGTTGTCGAACCAGGTTGAAATTGATTAAACTTGACATTATTCGTAAATATTTTTTTGAAAAGTTGTTGACAAACACTATAATTGTCCATGAAAAAACAACAATGCATTGCTGAAATATTAAAGGGACTGGAGGGGATTTGGAAGAAGTATAGACATCATATCGAATACGTCTTATACTAGCATAATGTGTTCCGTTTCATATGCACTAAACAAAATCCATTGTTCCATACGGCTTAATTATTGTTAATGAAATAAGTTTAGTCTGGAAAACGGGACGACTCGGCTAGTTTTTGATGTAAAATCATTAATATTAATTCGTATGATGCTTTAATGCTCTTAAAAATTCTTGTTTTATGATTCAAGTAGACTTTATTTGGATAATATTTACAGCTGTTTGCATTATAACCCCTTTTTAAACTAATATTTATGGTTTAGAAGCAAAGACAAGCTTGCCGTCGTCGAGAATACAGACCAATCATTTTCATAAACAGTATTTAACTAAGGCCAAGAAAAAAAATTGTAGTGTTTCAGGTTCCCGACCGACCCTACATTTTGTCCCGACCTTAACCTTTTTTTCCGTTTCCAAAAAAAAGAAGAAAAATACAAAAAATCCCGATCTCTTATCACAATATTGCTACCGACAAATTGGTGGCTGATATTATCAGGGAGATATAAAGGCTACACTATTACTGTCACCGGTTCTGTATGTATTTTTACTAGCAGCACATCTTCGTGTGATGAGTTCCAAAGTCCATTTTGCAGCAATTTTAAATTATATCTATTAACAGCAATTTTAAATTACCGGTATATCTATTAATAGATACATCCTTGAGGCCCTCAAAATCAGAGTTTAGAATTATATTTTCTGGTTGTAATTTCTACCTCGGTGTATTAAAAAAAAAAATCGACCCACCTACCCTATATATTTTTAGCAGGAAACCTGAAACGAGACTATTTTTTTTCTTGGCCTAAAGGTAACAAATGGCTTGATTTAATGTATGTGCACATCTCGTATGAAACTGAAGCATACTATGGGGGTTTTCTTGTGTATTTTGATTGACACCCGTCAAATTTCCAGATTGCCTCCAGTTCCTTTAAGATATCTTGGTATGTATAAAATGTTAGAAAATCCAGGTATTGAGTTGTCTTGCTCATTATTGTTGTTGAATTTTATTTCAGTTCATTGAGGCAGACCTTTTAATTGAAATGTTTGTGCATATTCTGAACATACTTTTAAATGATTGTATATTATTTGAAATGTGTATGATACCGTTTTACTGTGCTTGCTGCAAAATTGAACTGTAAAAAGTATTGTTTTATGATTATTTCTGTATGTGAAATGGTACACTTTAACTGTTTTAATGTTATAAACGTGTACTTTATTATTGTTGATACATGCTATAAGCAATGGACAAGGAGATTCGACACTTGCAACACACCGTGATAATACACAGTGAATAAGTCCTGTTGCAGGCATCTGTTCTGTACGGCTTATGTACCCAGTGTAGGCAAAAGCCAGTGTTAAAAGCATATAAGGCGACTTTGGTGTTGAAATGGGATATAAACAATACAGTTCTGTTTTACAAATTTTGTTGGTATTGTTCCGTCCTGTTTGTGAGCGGACATCATATATGGCATAACATGTGATAAAAATGACGTAAAACGCCATCATTCAAACATTATTTGAGAGCCCTGTATGGATCCCAGTTAAGAATGGGACCACTGCTTATACCCTCAAATTCCTGCTATGTAAGTTGACTTTTCTACTACAGGTAGACCATAGAGAGGCCAGTATCCTGCACTATTTGAGATGACTTTTCTGCTACAGGTCATGGAGAGTGCCAGTATCCTGCACTATTTAAGATGACTTTTATACTACAGGTGGTGGTCCCATGTTCTTTACTAGCATTATATTCTACAAGTCTATTCTATGATATTTTCCATTGTAAAATACTGAGTAAGTAGGTTGTACAAGGTCAAACATTATTTAAGTATATATCGTTAAAACGATGGAACAGTATTTTAACTACCGGCATATATTTTCTGTAGTTTCATCTGATTTGTAATTCCATCCCATTGCACGACTTGCTTGGCTACACTGGTTATATAGGCTTGAATGTACATCTTGCACACAGGTGTCAGTATTACATGCAACTTTTCATTAAAACCTCATATATACCGTAATTCATAGGGATAATACAGCATTCCTAGTTTCGCATCCAACAGCGTGGTTAGTCTCACATTTGTTTGCATATAGAGGTGTACATAAGACAAAGGGAATGTAGCGACACAGCCAATTATTATTATTGAGAGTTATGAAAAACATGGAAAAGGGTAAAAGAATTATCAAAATCGAATGATAAACAAAGAAGATATGGTAATTTGAAAGTTCTGTTGAAACGGTTACGGAAGCTGCCATTTTGAGAGCTATGACATTGGCCATATTTGGAATAATTATAAATAAGAACATTTACTGATTTGTAGTGGGAAAATGACAGCAACTGTATGAAAAATAAGTACTTAATGGCAGTACTGCTTTTATGACCAGTAAAGTACTTTGCATTCATTTTCAGAGAGAATTTATTTGCTTTAAATGATATTGATCAATATTCCATGAACTTTAACCTCATATTTTTCAAAATGGCAGCTCCGTAACTGTTTTAGAGCAACATTCTAATGGTCATATATTTTTTGTTATCCAATTTTGATATTTCTTTTACCTTTTTTTCAAGTTTTGTGAACTCAGCACTAGAGCTTGTTTGGCTGTGTCGCTACATTCCCTTAATTCTTTATGTGCTATCTGGAATACGGTGACCATATTGGTTACCAAAAATATAAGGAAAGCATTACTGACTCGGCTGTGGGGGAAATCGACTTGGATGGATGCGAAATTTGTGAAATGGTCTTCTCCCTGTGGGATATGGAAAACAATTCTGTTTTTGGTATACCATTCCTTGAAAGTATTTTTGGATACACTTTATGATTTTTTGACTGTAAATTGTCAGCTGTGTTTTTTTGCTGTACTTCTGTTGGCTTATGTCTTTTGTTAAATTTCTGGTTAATTCATGAACATTTTACTCCTAATGTTCTGGATTTTTTTTTTTTTCCATTTCATATTTGTCTTTTCCAAGGTTAAAATATAATCGGTCAGTTATTGCATAATTATGACAGCTTATTTATATATTTTTTGTAAATTCACATTTTAGGGTTTTTCATATGGATAAAATTGTATAAAAAAAAAGTCACGAAATGTGTAGATATATTTAAATTGTGAAAAAAACTTTCAAGGAATGGTAGCTTGATGCTATTTCTAAATTCTTCATTTTGAAAACTCAGCATATTTATAAATCAAACCCTTATTTTGGTAATGCAGCGTTACTATGTCAGCGCAGAATATGCCTAGATTTCAAAATGAGGGATTATTGATTGAAAGCACTCGGCTTTCATGCAATGCCGTCTCCTATACAAGTGTCAAAATAGAAAATAAATGGAGATATTTTTACGTTTGTATTGCTTGTATTTTGTTTATTCCGCTCTGTTCTGTTAACTTGTTAGTCAAAAGCGAGATTGATGTAAGTGTCAGATATTTATCAACAGATCAAGGTTAGGCACACAAATTGATCTGGCACACCAATTGATCTTGCACATGAGAGCAGATAAAAGTGGAGGTCATCAAATAAGATGTTGATAACATAAGCAGTTGCATAACATCATTGTGTAAATAGAGGATCTGACATGAGTGGTCATTATTGAGTTTATTCAACGAGTTGGCAAAATGATATAATGCGAGGCTCTTGCCGAGTTTAATAAATTCAATAATAAATAAGAACGAATGTTAGATTCTATATATCACTTATAATGTCACATTACGTCAGAAAACGTACAATAACGTCACGTGATGTCCATGACATCATTAAGGTCGCTTGTTATATGATAAATAACACAAAAATTCACTTTTATGGAAGAAAAATAATCGAATAGGGATAAGGAAATTCCAACGCTCGATATAATTTTTAATCAGAACCTTGGCAGAGCCTCAGTTTCGATAAAACCGTTATACTTATGTTGGAACCTTGTGTTCCATACCTTGTGTTGGAATTGCCATACTGTGTGTTAGAATGTCCATACTTCCCAATATCGTGTTGGAATTCCCATACTGTGTGTTGGATGCCCATACCATGTGTTGGAATGCCCATACTGTGTTTTGGAATTCCCATACTGTGTGTTGTTTACCTTTTGTTGGAATTCCCATACCTTGTGTTGGAATGCCCATACTGTGTGTTGGAATTCCCGTTCCTTGTGATGGAATTCCCATACCTTGTGTTGGAATTCCCGTACTGTGTGTTGGAATATGTATACTACACATCATGTTGGATATCCCATACCTTGTGTTGGACTTCCCATGTTAGAATTCCATTCCTTGTGTAGGAATACCCCTACCTTGTGTTGGAATTCCCATACCTTGTCAGGGGCGTGCCTGGGCATACGCACTGACGCACGTGCGTACAGGCTATTAAAGAAGCAAACAAATAAAAAAGGCTAAAAATGCGAAAAATGCAATAAAAACTGAAGGTATAGTGGGGTTAGGCACATTTGTGAATCCAAAACTCTATGGTGCGTATACCTAAATTAGTCCCAGGAACGCCCCTGCTTGTGTTGAAATTCACCCACCTTGTGCTGGAGTTCTCGTGCCTTATGTTGGAATTTTTATACCTTGTGTTCCAAACCTCGTGTTGGAATTCCATACCGTGTGTTGGAAACCCCATATCATGTGTTGGAATTCCCATACCGTGTGTTGGAAACCCCATATCATGTGTTGGAATTCCCATACCGTGTGTTGGAAACCCCATATCGTGTTGGAATTCCATACCGTTTGTTGGAAACCCCATATCATGTGTTGGAATTCCCATACCGTGTGTTGGAAACCTCATACCTTGTGTTGGAATTTCCCTACCTTGCGGGGAATTCTCCTACCTTATGTTGGAATTTCACTACCTTGTGTTGGAATTTCCATACCTTGTGTCGGAATTACACTGCCTTATGTCGGAATTTCCCTACCTTGTGTTGAAATTCCCCTACCTTGTGTTGAAATTCTCCTACCTTATGTTGGAATTTCCCTACCTTGTGTTGAAATTCTCCTACCTTATGTTGGAATTTCCCTACCTTGTGTTGAAATTCTCCTACCTTATGTTGGAATTTCCCTACCTTGTGTTGAAATTCTCCTACCTTATGTTGGAATTTCCCTACCTTGTGTTGAAATTCCCCTACCTTGTGTTGGAATTCCCATACTGTGTGTTGGAAACCCTTACATTTTGTTGGAATTCCCCTATTTTGTGTTGGAAGTCCCCATCCTTGTGTCGGAATTCCCCTATCTTTTGTCGGAATTCCATTACCATGTGTTGGAATTCCCCTACCGTGTTTTGGAATTCCCCTACCGTGTTTTGGAATTCTCCTACCGTGAATTCCCCTATTTTGTGTTGGAAGTCCCCAACCTTGTGTCTGAATTCCATTTTGTTGGAATTCCCCTATTTTGTGTTGGAAGTCCCCAACCTTGTGTCGGAATTCCCCTACCTTGTGTCGGAATTCCCCTACTTTGTGTCAGAATTCCCCTACCTTGTGTCGGAATTCCATTACCATGTGTTGGAATTCCTCTACCATGTTTTGAAATTCTCCTACCGTGTTTTGGAATTCCCCTACTTTGTATCGGAATTCCCCTACCTTGTGTCTGAATTCCGCTACTTTGTATCGGAATTCCCCTACCTTATGTCGGAATTCCCCTACTTTGTGTCGGAATTGCACTACTTTGTGTCGGAATTCCCCTACCGTGTGTCTGAATTGCACTACTTTGTATCGGAATTCCCCTACCTTGTGTCGGTGTCGGAATTCCCCTACCTTGTGTCGGAATTCCCCTACCTTGTGTCAGAATTCCCCTTTCTTGTGTTGGAATTTCCCTACCTTGTGTTGGAATTCTGGATCTTCATCAGATACCCATGTTCCAGCACTCGTGGGAAAATTGTGAAATAATTAGCAAGATATATGACTAGAGACGATTTAAATTTGTATAGTTAATTATTCCCATTTAGACGTGGATGTTCCCCGAGCAACTTATTATGGGGTCTATGTGTCTCAACTTCGTAAAACCTTTGCAAATTTTTTTATTATCTTTACCCTGATCTTTCCAAATATAAAAGTAATTTAAGAACTCTTCTGCGACGAGGACTATCACAACCTGACTTCTTCGTTGCACCTTAGAACCTGGTTTAAACACCCAGCGGCCTTTTTTGCCACTGACCATTCCAAGGCGGTAGCCCTATTGTCAACCCTTTTGTGTTTGTGATGTCTTATTTGGCATTTTATTCATCTTTAAACTTGCTGTTTGTTTGTTTGTGTTTGTGGTTGACTCGTACTTGAATGCTACTTTTCCTGTTCGATTTTTAGCTCTACTGATCAGAGATCAGCAGAGCTTACGCCATGGTGCGGTGTCCATCTGTAAACTTTTTTTTGTAGCAACTACATCTCTGAAACTACTTGATGGATTTTCATGAAACTTTACAGAAATGTTGCACATGAAGTCTAGTTGATCCTAGCAAAAATTCATGTTGATGTGAAATCCAAGATGGCCGCCAAAGCTAAAAATAGATTTTTAAAAAAGTAGCGACTACTTCTTGATAACTATAAGTGATAGTGATATGGGACTTTTTCTAAAATGGTCAGCATGACAAGATGTTGGTCCTTGTCTAAAATCATTTTGATTCGACATAAAACATGGCTGCCAGCGGCCATCTTTGTTTACATAGAGTTCTACATTAAAAACTTGTAGCGACTACTCCTCTAAAACTACTTGACGGATTTTCGTAAAACTTCACAGGAATGTTGCTCTTGATATCTAGTTGGTCCAAGCAAAATTGAGGTTGGCCGGAAATTCAAGATGGCCGCCACGGCTAAAAATAGATTTTTAAAAAAACATTTTTTTTGCGACTACTTCTTGAAAGCTGTAAGTGATATTGATATGGGACTTTTTCTAAAATGATCAGCATGACATGATGTTGGCCATTGTTGAAAATCATTTTGGTTCGACATTAAACATGGCTCCAGCGGCCATCTTTGTTTACATAGAGTTACATGTATATAGTAAAAACGTGTAGCGACTACTCCTCTGAAACTACTTGACGGATTTTCATGAAACTTCACGGGAATGTTGCTCTTGGTGTCGAGTTGATCCTAGCAAAAGTTTAGGTCTGCCAGAAATTCAAGATGGCCACCACGGTTAAAAAACAAATTTGTAGTGACTACTTCTTGAAAACTAGAAGCGACATTGATATGGGACTTTTTATAAAATGATCAGCATGACATCATGTTGGTCCTTGTTAAAAAATGGTTTGATTCAATAAACATGGTTGCCAGCGGTCATGTTTGAGTTATATATATAAACTTGTAACGATTACTCGGAAACTACCTGAGATTTTCATGAAACTTCACAGGAATGCTGATCTAGATATCAGAACCTGCCAGTAGAGTTTCAAGGTCATTGACCTCTTGTTATATCTATATTGAATAGATATCCTTATCTGGTAAGCATGCAGGGCTTTTTTTCATAATTTTGGGAACATTTATTCCCTGGAATTGGGAATTTTAGCGCGATTTTTCATAAAAGGGGGAATTTTAGCGCAATTTTAAATAAATTCGGAAAAATATAAAGTAAAGCATTCCTTTCATAATTATATGTTTTAATACTGTTTTTGTATACCAAGATAAACAGAAGCATTTATTTAAGCTTTTGAACCCCAATCATTGGATTGGCAGACTTAAAAAAATAAATATATTTTTGTTTTTTAAATTGGGAATTTTTTCCTCAAAATTGTTAAAAAAAGATATGTTTTGCCATTGGTAATATGACCGAATAACGGCTATAAAAACGGCCAAAAAAAAAGCCCTGGCATGGAAGAAGCTGTTACTACAGATAAAGAAAAGTGGCATGCAAGAAAACAAGTACCTTGAAGTCGACCAGTGAGAGCCCTAAGAACCCTTTTATCACATTTTGCTACAAATGTTCGAGGTGTTGAGATATTTAGTAGATGAATAGAAAGGGTGTTACTTGATCCTTTATCCTCAATTTATATAAATAAGAGGCCGAAGCCTGTGGACGCTCTACTGGCGAAAACGGCACATATCAAGGGTTGTCATAAAATTTCCATCAGTATTTCTTTTAAAACATTGCAAATACACAAACACACACACACACACACACACACACACACACAAACCACAGAAACTGAAACCCTTGACCCATGCTAACGATTTAAACAAACGACCCTAGTTCTAATTTTGTATGGTTATTTAGGGACTCGAGGCACAACAATTGTATAAAATAGGTTTTGACTGCCTGTAGAGGTGCCCCTTTATGCAGGCGGTCAAAACCCATTGTATATAATTGTTGTGTCTCTAATTAGTACCAGGGATTGTTTTTCCTACAGGAGAAGACACGACGAAGACATGCGCAACTACGTTTGGTAATAGTCATCCCTACCAAACTACATGGAAATCCAGGCAGCGGATCAGAAGTAGTCGAGACAAAACTTATGTATTAAAACCTTTAAAGGGCCAAAACTCCATTAAAAATCATTTAACCGGAACAAGACAATGATATACGCAAACAAGTTTGGTTGTTGAAAGCCAAATGGTGGTCGAGGAGAACTAGTCCGGACAAAGTTTGTGTATTAAAATGTTTTAAAGAGCCACAATTCCACCAGATATCATTCAACCAGACACGACAACGATATGCGCAACTAGGCTTGGTACTGATCATTCCGGACAAGTTTCACTTATTCAATCAGAGGTTCGGGAAAAGTAGTCCGGATAAAGTGTTTGTATAAGGGGTCATAACTCTGTCAAAAATCATTAAACCGGTACATGGCAATGACGTATGCAACTAGATTTGGTACTGATCATTCCTGCCAAGTTTCGTTGAAATCCAGCCAGGAGAACTAGCCTGTACAAAGTATATTAAAACCCTTAAAGGGCCAGAACTCCACCAAAAACAATTCAACCGGAACATAGCGATGATATGCACAACTAGGCTTGACACTGATCATCCCTGCCAAGTTTCGTTGAAATTCGGCCGGGGGTTAAACAGCACTAGTCCGGACAAAGTGGTGTGTATTAAAACCAGTAAAGGGCCATAATTTTACCAAAATGCACAACTAGGCTTGGTACTAATCATCCCTGCAACGTTTCTCTAAAATTCGGCCAGGGGTTCAGGAGAACTAGTCCGGACGAAGTTTGTGTAGTAACACCTTTAAAGGGCCACGACTCTTTCAACCAGAACACGGTGATGATATGCATAACTAGGCTTGGTACAGATCATCCTTGCCAAGTTTCGTTGAAAATCGGCCAGGGTTCAGCAGAACTAGTCCGGACAAAGTTTGTGTATTAAAACCTGCAAAGGGCAATAACTCTGTCAAATCATCCAACCGGACACGGGTGATGATATGCACAACTAGGCGAGGTACTTAATGTTCCTGCAATGTTTCTCTGAAATCCGGCCAGGGGTTCAGGAGTACTAATCCAGACAAAGTTTGTCGAAAATCATTCAACCGAGACATGGTGTTGATTAGCACAACTAGGCGTGATACTGATCATCCTTGCCTAGTTAAGTTGAAATCCGACCAGGAGTTCAGCAGAACTAGTCCATAAGGCTTGGTACTGATCATCCCTGCAAAGTTTTGCTAAAATACGGACAAAATGGTCCTTATCATAACAATCTGGTAAAGTTTGATAAAGATCGGATGAAAAATGATTTTTTTCTTCAATAATTCAAGGGCCAAAACTTCAGTGTTACTTTTCCGATCTGGCCGGTTTTCGAACTTGACCGAGCTTTCATCGATATGAGCAATCTGGCAACGTTTGGTAAAAGTAGGACGCAAAATGGAAGCACTAGAGTGTTGACAAGACGAACTGTAACAATTTATGTTATTCAAGGGAAATAACTCCGGTGTTACTGGTCCGATCTCGCTGGGTTTTGAACTCGTCCGGGCCTTCATAGATATTGTCAATCTGGTAAAATTTGATAAAGATCGGATGAAAAATGAAGGTGCTAGAGTGTTGACATCAAAAAGTTAACATTTTTCAATAATTCAAGGGCCATAACTTCGGTGTTACTGGTCCAATCTGGCTGATTTTAGAACTTGACCGAGCTTTCATCAATATCAACAATCTGGCAACGTTTGGTAAAGTTGGGATGCAAAATGGAGGCGCTAGGGTGTTGATAAGACAAAATACAGCAAATTTAGTTAATTAAAGGGCAATAACTCCGGTGTTACTGGTCCGATCTGGCTGGTTTTCAAATTCTTCCGAGCTTTCATTGATATTAATAATCTGGTAAAGATTGGTAAAGATTGGATGAAAAATGGAAGTGCTAGTTTGTTGACTACACAATATAGCAAATTTCGTTAATTCAAGGGCTACGGTGTTAGCTGTTTGCTCTGATCTAGCTTGTTTTCGAAATCGTCCATGCTTTCAGTGATATAATTAATAACCTTGTAGTTGAGAAATGTGTTTATTTGATAATTCTACCTAATTCTATCCAATCTTAAAAAGTATCTAAAAACAAATGTAATGTTCTTATAATAGGAAAACAAAATTCATTATCAACTATGATCAATTTTGTTCAGGTTTGATGCAAAACTGGACCTGAAATGAATATCGGAGACGTGTATGTGTCCGACATGTATCGTTTATTAGATTATCAAACATTAATAACCTAATAAGTAAGTGCCTACAGCGACACCTAATCCACTGCTATGCCTACAGTGACACCTAATCCACTGCTATGCCTACAGCGACACCTAATCCACTGCTATGCCTACAGCGACACCTAATCCACTGCTATGCCTACAGCGACACCTAATCCACTGCTATGCCTACAGCGACACCTAATCCACTGCTATGCCTACAGCGACACCTAATCCACTGCTATGCCTACAGCGACACCTAATCCACTGCTATGCCTACAGCGACACCTAATCCACTGCTATGCCTACAGCGACACCTAATCCACTGCTATGCCTACAGCGACACCTAATCCACTGCTATGCCTACAGCGACACCTAATCCACTGCTATGCCTACAGCGACACCTAATCCACTGCTAAATGCGTTTTGGGTGAAGAAAAGGTAATACAATCTACAGAAAGCATCTGTTCATGATGCAACTGCGTTTGAAGCGACATTGTCAAAGTACTGAAAATTGACCATAAAACAATCAGATTAAAACTTCACCATTCACATTTAGGGTATAAGCAATTTATGGGTGGTATTCGAGTGATATTCACCATCGAAATACTTCTTGAATGCAGATAGGTTCAAAAAACAAGTTGAAAGTGTGATCCGTGGAGAAACATGCACCAACTATCGATCGACAGGAGAAAGTTTAAGCCGCTATAATTTACACTTTTAAAAGGCGAAATTGTATTTTACATGAAGTATAAATATGCCTACACGGAAAAACATTCCGCGATATTTAAAAAAATCTCTGTTGTTCTTTAAAAGAAATTCCCGTGTATCGGTCTATCCTCCGAGCACGTTAAAGAACCATAGGAATCTATTCGATAATAAGAGTAGGGCAGGTTCCCGGATTCCTATGTATCCTTCCCTCTCTCTGGGGCGGCTCTAAATAACCTATACTGTGTTGATGAGCCGTTAAACAACATTCAATTCAATTCAATTCAATTTAAAAGAAATAAAAGTATATCGTACTCCCGTTTGTTGATGAAAACCGCGCTTTCGCTCCTTCTCGGAAGTGGCTTTCGCTCAATTTCTGACTATTCAGGATATTACCTACCCAGATATGGACTTGTGTCACTTAATCTGGATGTCGTGCTAAAATTACGAATAGCCAAGCGATCGTGAATGACAGGTCAACACAAAAGTCGATAACCTCGTACCGGTATCAAAAAGAACAGTGTGCTAATTTTCACTAAAATTCACTATCATGAAAAACTAAATCGGGATATCTTGATCATATGGTCCATTGACATGAACAATGTCGTTGACTTCATTGAAACTTAACAGGAAAGGATAAAAACACGAAAGGTTCGTATAATCGCAAAGTGAATCCATCAAATGTTTGAGCACAAGAATCAGACTCAGACTCAAAATTTCTTTTTTTGCAAACTCTATCAACACAAAAATATGGGTAAGAATTGTAATTTTCAGACATTTTCTGTTAACTTACTTTCTGTTAAACCCAGGTTCTAGGGTGTACCAACTCACCCTTATCCTATTGTCATCCCAATAAAACGAGACAGTGTAAATAAAGATATCCAAGCCAGGTTATATTCTCAAACAAACAAGGCAGCGTTAATAGGCAATATAACAATAACACATACACGGTCATATAAATATGAATATGAAAAACAAAAGCCTATAAAGCCACACAGCAAGTACTAAATGACAAGAGCAACAAGAAAACAAACCGTTAAGGGTATGACATGACAAGACTGAAGACAAGAACATGAAACGCTAACATCATTTGAGGGTTTAGGTAGACGTCATCATATGGTCCACACTTTGTCCGGTCATCGTACAAATAAATAGGAAAGCATAGTGGCGAACTGTAAATGGGTCAACTACTAAACATGAAGTGCATTGTAAAATGATACGGTCATAACCTCTTTTGATAAATTTATTTGACAAGTTTAATAAAGACTGTATAAAAGTGGTTATGACCAAGGATCTTACGAAGTTTGTAAATCATATCACCATGGAAGTCAGGTTGTGATAGTCCTTGTCATTACTTTTATATTTTAAACGTAGACCAGGTTTACCATAGTAAAATTTGCAAAGGTTTCTCGACGAGTAGCTCCTTAGTTATAAAAAGATGACGAATAGTAAAGTCCTCAACACGACTACAATCTCTAGAAAAACGAAACAGTTGAGAAATAAGAAGTAGCTGCCCCATCTAAGTAAGGGTAATTAGCAATTTAAAATCGTCTCTTGTCATTTTAGATTTTACTTATTATTTCACCATTTTCCATAGAGATGTGTAAATGAAGAACAGAAGCGACAGAATCAGAAGTGTTAGCTTTGTTGAGTTGAAGTTCTTTAGGGTAGATACCATAGTAGAAAAGAAATAATTGTCACTGTTCAATATGTCATCCAGATACGGAGAGATGTCATTAAAGACTTCAGTTACATCTGTTTGAGTATCTGGTGAACGACTCAACATGAAATATCTTTCATAGCAATACAAGAACAAATCTGCGACACGAGGTGTACAATTCGTACTCCTAGGGATATCGACAATTTGTCTATTAACGGTAGTTCCATACCTGACGAAAATTTCATCTAATAGGCAAATGGGAAAATATGACATTTTGTTAGAAATCAACAGCATGTCAATGAACCGTGCTAAACCCTGCTAAAATAACAAAAGGTGGCAGTTTGAAGGATAGCCACAAATCCAGCCACACTGTATTTCCCTATGTAATTTACTTTGAAGATTCAGACATGGGTGTTGGGTGCCACATTGTCGTCTTGATACATGTAAGATTTAAGTAACGGAGACAAAATGAGCCTTACTATGTCCCTATCCTGCCATCAACTAGCAAATGTTTCAACAGATGTACAGTTTTTAAACATACTGACGACGAGGTATATACATGTGTATATATGTATATACATATTTACATATTTACATATTTACATATACATAATATATACGTTATATTTACAAAATTACATATCTTGATAATTCAAACTCCAAAGACACAATATAAACGGCTTTAACCAGCCAGGCCAAACCCCACAACTCAAAAGTCGATTTAAGAGTTACCAACTTGTAATTCATTTTACGCATATTCAATGACGGGTATTTAAAGAACCCATGAATAAACCTATACTTTTATTCGGCACATACACATTATTATATGACCTGAACACCTGCATATAATTTTGATAAACGGTTTTGTAGTGGAATTTTTGCCATTATTTGGCAGGTTAGTTTCTTTACATTACGTGGTCCCGTCTTAATTCAATTACGTGATAGGCAGGCTTATTTATATGAGCATGATTTTATAACGGATATTTCAATTTCCAACAGGAACGACCGTTTCAGGCACACTCGCCATTTCCAACATGAATGACCATTCCAGGCACACTCACCATTTTCAACAGGAATGACCATTTCAGGCACTATCACCATTTCCAACAGGAATGACAATTCAAGGCACACTCGCCATTTCCAACAGGAACGAACATTCAAGGCACACTCACCATTTCCAACAGTAATGAACATTCCAGGCACACTCGCCATTTCCAACAGGAATGAACATTCCAGGCACACTCACAATTTCCAACAGGAATAAACATTCCAGGCACACTCACCATTTCCAACAGGAATAAACATTCAAGGCACACTCACCATTTCCAACAGGAACGAACATTCCAGGCACACTCACCATTTCCAACTCTAACTAACATTCCATGCACACTCGCCATTTCCAACAGGAACGAACATTCCAGGCACACTCACCATTTCCAACTGGAACGAACATTCCAGGCACACTCACCATTTCCAACTCTAACTAACATTCCATGCACAATCGCCATTTCCAACATGAACGAACATTCAAGGTACACTCACCATTTCCAACAGGAACGACCATTCCAGGCACACTCGCCATTTCCAACATGAATAAACATTCCAGGCACACTCACTATTTCCAACAGGAACGGCCATTCCAGGCACACTCACCATTTTCAATAGGAACTACCATTCCAGACACACTCACCATTTCCAACAGGAATAAACATTCCAGGCACACTCACCATTTCCAACTGGAAATAACATTCCAGGCACACTCACCATTTCCAACTCTAACTAACATTCCATGCACACTCGCCATTTCCAACATGAACGAACATTCCAGGCACACTCACCATTTCCAACAGGAACGACCATTCCAGGCACACTCTAAATTTCCAACATGAATAAACATTCCAGGCACACTCACTATTTCCAACAGGAAGGGCCATTCCAGGCACACTCACCATTTCCAACAGGAACGGCTATTCCAGGCACACTCACCATTTCCAATAGGAACAACCATTCCAGGCATACTCACCATTTCCAACAGGAATAAACATTCCAGGCACACTCACCATTTCCATCAGAAATAAACACTCCAGGCACACTCGCCATTTCCAACAGGAACGACCATTCCAGGCACACTCACCATTTCCAGCAGGAACGAACATTCAAGGCACACTCACCATTTCCAACAGGAACGACCATTCCAGGCACACTAACCATTTCCAACAGGAACGAACATTCAATACACACTCACCATTTCTAACAGGAATAAACATTCCAGGCACACTCACCATTTCCAACAGGAACGAACATTCCAGGCACACTCACCATTTCCAACAGGAACGAACATTCAAGGCACACTCACCATTTTAAACAGGAATTACCATTCAAGGAACACTCACCATTTCCAACAGGAATAAACATTCCAGGCACACTCACCATTTCCAACAGGATAACCATTCCAGACACACTCACCGTTTCCAACAGGAACGACATTTCCAGGCACACTCACCACTTTAAACAGGAATTACCATTCCGGGCACACTCACCATTTCGAACAGGAACAACCATTCCAGGCACACTCACCATTTCCAACAGGAACGACCATTTTCAGGCACACTCACCATTTTAAACAGGAATTACC
This sequence comes from Cyrtodaria siliqua, assembly GCA_037043455.1. Taxonomy (NCBI): domain Eukaryota; kingdom Metazoa; phylum Mollusca; class Bivalvia; order Adapedonta; family Hiatellidae; genus Cyrtodaria; species Cyrtodaria siliqua. The sequence continues at coordinate 161,612 of JAWPHD010001741.1, forward strand.
ATTCCAGGCACATTCACCATTTTAAACAGGAATTACTATTCCAGGCACACTCTGCATTTCCAACAGGAACAACCATTCCAGGCACACTCACCATTTCCAACAGGAACGGCCATTCCAGGCACACTCACCATATCCAACAGGAACGACCATTCGAGGCACACTCACCATTTCCAACTGGAACTAACATTCCAGGCACACTCGCCATTTCCAACAGGAACGGCCATCCCAGGCACACTCACCATTTCCAACAGAAACGGCCATTCCACGCACACTCACCATTTCAAACTGGAACGAACATTCCAGGCACACTCACCATTTCCAACAGGAACGAACATTGAAGGCACACTCACCATTTCCAACAGGAACGACCATTCCAGGCACATTCACCATTTCCAACTGGAACTAACATTCCAGGCACACTCGCCATTTCCAACAGGAACGGCCATTCCAGGCACACTCACCATTTCCAACAGGAACAGCCATTCCAGGCACACTCACCATTTCAACAGGAACGAACATTTAAGGCACACTCACCATTTCCAACAGGAATAAACATTCCAGGCACACTCACCATTTCCAACAGGAATAAACATTCCAGGCACACTCACCATTTCCAACTGGAACGAACATTCCAGGCACACTCGCCATTTCCAACAGGAACGGCCATTCCAGGCACACTCACCATTTCCAACAGGAACGGCCATTCCAGGTACACTCACAATTTCAAACTAGAACGAACATTCCAGGCACACTCACCATTTCCAACTGAAACTAACATTCCAGGCACACTCGCCATTTCCAACAGGAACGGCCATTCCAGGCACACTCATCATTTCCAAAAGGAACGGCCATTCCAGGCACACACACCATTTCCAACAGGAACGAACATTCAAGGCACACTCACCATTTCCAGCAGGAATAAACATTCCAGGCACACTCACCATTTCCAACAGGAATAAACATTCCAGGCACACTCACCATTTCCAACAGGAATCAACATTCCAGGCTCACTCGCCATTTCCAACAGGAACGACCATTCCAGGCACACTCACCATTTCCAACAAGAACGACCATTCAAGGCACACTCACCATTTCCAACAGGAACGACCATTCCAGGCACACTAACCATTTCCAACAGGAACGACCATTCGAGGCACACTCACCATTTCCAACTGGAACTAACATTCCAGGCACACTCGCCATTTCCAACAGGAACGGCCATCCCAGGCACACTCACCATTTCCAACAGAAACGGCCATTCCACGCACACTCACCATTTCAAACTGGAACGAACATTCCAGGCACACTCACCATTTCCAACAGGAACGAACATTGAAGGCACACTCACCATTTCCAACAGGAACGACCATTCCAGGCACATTCACCATTTCCAACTGGAACTAACATTCCAGGCACACTCGCCATTTCCAACAGGAACGGCCATTCCAGGCACACTCACCATTTCCAACAGGAACGGCCATTCCAGGCACACTCACCATTTCAACAGGAACGAACATTTAAGGCACACTCACCATTTCCAACAGGAATAAACATTCCAGGCACACTCACCATTTCCAACAGGAATAAACATTCCAGGCACACTCACCATTTCCAACTGGAACGAACATTCCAGGCACACTCGCCATTTCCAACAGGAACGGCCATTCCAGGCACACTCACCATTTCCAACAGGAACGGCCATTCCAGGTACACTCACAATTTCAAACTAGAACGAACATTCCAGGCACACTCACCATTTCCAACTGAAACTAACATTCCAGGCACACTCGCCATTTCCAACAGGAACGGCCATTCCAGGCACACTCATCATTTCCAAAAGGAACGGCCATTCCAGGCACACACACCATTTCCAACAGGAACGAACATTCAAGGCACACTCACCATTTCCAGCAGGAATAAACATTCCAGGCACACTCACCATTTCCAACAGGAATAAACATTCCAGGCACACTCACCATTTCCAACTGGAACGAACATTCCAGGCTCACTCGCCATTTCCAACAGCAACGGCCATTCCAGGCACACTCACCATTTCCAACAGGAACGAACATTCCAGGCACACTCACCATTTCCAACAGGAATAAACATTCCAGGCACTCTCACCATTTCCAACAGGAATAAACATTCCAGGCACACTCACCATTTCCAACTGGAACGAACATTCCAGGCACACTCGCCATTTCCAACAGGAACGACCATTCCAGGCACACTCACCATTTCCAACAGGAACGGCCATTCCAGGTACACTTACAATTTCAAACTGGAACGAACATTCCAGGCACAATCACCATTTCCAACTGAAACTAACATTCCAGGCACACTCGCCATTTCCAACAGGAACGGCCATTCCAGGCACACTCATCATTTCCAAAAGGAACGGCCATTCCAGGCACACACACCATTTCCAACAGGAACGAACATTCAAGGCACACTCACCATTTCCAGGAGGAATAAACATTCCAGGCACACTCACCATTTCCAACAGGAATAAACATTCCAGGCACACTCACCATTTCCAACTGGAAAGAACATTCCAGGCACACTCGCCATTTCCAACAGGAACGGCCATTCCAGGCTCACTCACCATTTCCAACAGGAACGAACATTCCAGGCACACTCACCATTTCCAACAGAAATGAACATTTCAGGCACTCCCACCATTTCCAACAGGAATAAACATTCAAGACACACTCACTATTTCCAACAGGAATAAACATTCCAGGCAAACTCACCATTTCCAACAGGAATAAACATTCCAGGCACACTCACCATTTCCAACAGGAACGACCATTCCAGGCACACCCACCCTGTCCAACAGGAACGACCATTCCAGGCGCACTGACCATTTCAAACAGAAATTACCATTCCATGCACACTCACCATTTCCAACAGGACGACCATTCCAGGCACACTCACCATTTCCAACAGGAACGACCATTAAAGGCAAACTCACCATTTCCATTAGGAACGACCATTCCATGCTCACTCACCATTTTAAACAGGAATTACCATTCCAGGCACACTCATCATTTTAAACAGGAATTATCATTCCGGGCACACACACCATTTCAAACAGGAACAACCATTCCAGGCACACTCACCATTTCCAACAGGAACGGCCATTCCAGGCACAATCACCATTTCCAACAGGAACGACCATTCCAGGCACACTCACCATTTCCAACAGGAACGACCATTTTCAGACATACTCATCATTTTAAACAGGAATTATCATTCCAGGCACACTCATCATTTTAAACAGGAATTACTATTCCAGGCACACTCACCATTTCCAACAGGAACAACCATTCCAGGCACACTCACCATTTCCAACAAGAACGACCATTCCAGGCACACTCACCGTTTCCTACAGGAACGACCATTCCAGGCACACTCACCATTTCCAACTGAAACTAACATTCCAGGCACACTCGCCATTTGCAACAGGAACGGCCATTTCAGGCACACTCACCATTTCCAACAGGAACGGCCATTCCAGGCACACTCACCATTTTAAACTGGAACGAACATTCCAGGCACACTCACCATTTCCAACTGGAACGAACATTCCAGGCACACTCACCATTTCCAACTCTAACTAACATTCCATGCACACTCGCCATTTCCAACAGGAACGAACATTCAAGGCACACTCACCATTTCCAACAGGAACGACCATTCCAGGCACACTCGCCATTTCCAACAGGAATAAACATTCCAGGCACACTCACTATTTCCAACAGGAATAAACATTCCAGGCACACTCACCATTTCCAACAGGAATCAACATTCCAGGCACACTCGCCATTTCCAACAGGAACGAACATTCAAGGCTCACTCACCATTTCCAACAGGAATAAACATTCCAGGCACACTCACCATTTCCAACAGGAATAAACATTTCAGGCACACTCACCATTTCCAACAGGAACTAACATTCCAGGCACACTCACCCTGTCCAACAGGAACGACCATTCCAGGCACACTCACCCTGCCCAACAGGAACGACCATTCCAGGCGCACTAACCATTTTAAACAGGAATTACCATTCCATGCACACTCACCATTTCCAACAGGACGACCATTCCAGGCAAACTTACCATTTCCAACAGGAACGACCATTAAAGGCACACTCACCATTTCCATCAGGAACGACCATTCCATGCACACTCACCATTTTAAACAGGAATTACCATTCCAGGCACACTCACCATTTCCAACAGGAACGGCCATTCCAGGCACAATCACCATTTCAAACAGGAACGGCCATTCCAGGCACACTCACCATTTCCAACAGGAACGGCCATTCCAGGCACACTCACCGTTTCCTACAGGAACGACCATTCCAGGCACACTCACCATTTCCAACTGAAACTAACATTCCAGGCACACTCGCCATTTCCAACAGGAACGGCCATTAAAGGCACACACACCATTTTAAACTGGAACGAACATTCCAGGCACACTCACCATTTCCAACTGGAACGAACATTCCAGGCACACTCACCATTCCCAACTCTAACTAACATTCCATGCACATTCGCCATTTCCAACAGGAACGACCATTCCAGGCACACTCGCCATTTCCAACAGGAATAAACATTCCAGGAACACTCACTATTTCCAACAGGAACGGCCATTCCAGTCACACTCACCATTTCCAACAGGAACGGCCATTCCAGGCACACTCACCATTTCCAATAGGAACAACCATTCCAGGCATACTCACCATTTCCAACAGGAATAAATATTCCAGGCACACTCACCATTTCCAACAGGAATCAACATTCCAGGCTCACTCGCCATTTCCAACAGGAACGACCATTCCAGGCACACTCACCATTTCCAACAAGAACGACCATTCAAGGCACACTCACCATTTCCAACAGGAACGACCATTCCAGGCACACTAACCATTTCTAACAGGAACGAACATTCAAGTCACACTCACCATTTCTAACAGGAATAAACATTCCAGGCACACTCACCATTTCCAACAGGAACGAACATTCCAGGCACACTCACCATTTCCAACAGGAACGAACATTCAAGGCACACTCACCATTTTAAACAGGAATTACCATTCAAGGAACACTCACCATTTCCAACAGGAATAAACATTCCAGGCACACTCACCATTTCCAACAGGATGACCATTCCAGGCACACTCACCGTTTCCAACAGGAACGACATTTCAAGACACACTCACCATTTCCAACAGGAACGACCATTCCAGGCACACTCACCATTTTAAACAGGAATTACCATTCCAGGCAGACTCACCACTTTAAACAGGAATTACCATTCCGGGCACACTCACCATTTCCAACAGGAACAACCATTCCAGGCACACTCACCATTTCCAACAGGAACGACCATTTTCAGGCACACTCACCATTTTAAACAGGAATTACCTTTCCAGGCACACTCACCATTTAAACAGGAATTACCATTCCAGGCACACTCACCATTTCCAACAGGAACAACCATTCCAGGCACACTCACCATTTCCAACAGGAACAGCCATTCCAGGCACACTCACCATTTACAACAGGATCGACCATTCCAGGCACACTCACCATTTCCAAATGGAACTAACATTCCAGGCACACTCGCCATTTCCAACAGGAACGGCTATTCCAGGCACACTCACTGTTTCCAACAGGAACGGCCATTCCAGTCACACTCACCATTTCCAACAGGAACGGCCATTCCAGTCACACTCACCATTTCCAACAGGAACGGCCATTCCAGGCACACTCACCATTTCCAATAGGAACAACCATTCCAGGCAAACTCACCATTTCCAACAGGAATAAACATTCCAGGCACACTCACCATTTCCAACAGGAATCAACATTCCAGGCTCACTTGCCTTTTCCAACAGGAACGACCATTCCAGACACACTCACCATTTTCAGCAAGAACAAACATTCAAGGCACACTCACCATTTCCAACAGGAACGACCATTCCAGGCACACTAACCATTTCCAACAGGAACGAACATTCAAGGCACGCTCACCATTTCTAACAGGAATAAACATTCCAGGCACACTCACCATTTCCAACAGGAACGAACATTCCAGGCACACTCACCATTTCCAACAGGAAAGAACATTCAAGGCACACTCACCATTTTAAACAGGAATTACCATTCAAGGCACACTCACCATTTCCAACAGGAATAAACATTCCAGGCACACTCACCATTTCCAACAGGATGACCATTCCAGGCACACTCACCGTTTCCAACAGGAACGACCATTCCAGACACACTCACCATTTCCAACAGGAACGACCATTCCAGGCACACTCACCATTTTAAACAAGAATTACCTTTCCAGGCACACTCACCATTTAAACAGGAATTACCATTCCAGGCACACTCACCATTTCCAACAGGAACAACCATTCCAGGCACACTCACCATTTCCAACAGGAACAGCCATTCCAGGCACACTCACCATTTACAACAGGATCGACCATTCCAGGCACACTCACCATTTCCAAATGGAACTAACATTCCAGGCACACTCGCCATTTCCAACAGGAACGGCTATTCCAGGCACACTCACTGTTTCCAACAGGAACGGCCATTCCAGTCACACTCACCATTTCCAACAGGAACTGCCATTCCAGTCACATTCACCATTTCCAACAGGAACGGCCATTCCAGGCACACTCACCATTTCCAATAGGAACAACCATTCCAGGCAAACTCACCATTTCCAACAGGAATAAACATTCCAGGCACACTCACCATTTCCAACAGGAATCAACATTCCAGGCTCACTTGCCTTTTCCAACAGGAACGACCATTCCAGACACACTCACCATTTCCAGCAAGAACGAACATTCAAGGCACACTCACCATTTCCAACAGGAACGACCATTCCAGGCACACTAACCATTTCCAACAGGAACGAACATTCAAGGCACGCTCACCATTTCTAACAGGAATAAACATTCCAGGCACACTCACCATTTCCAACAGGAACGAACATTCCAGGCACACTCACCATTTCCAACAGGAAAGAACATTCAAGGCACACTCACCATTTTAAACAGGAATTACCATTCAAGGAACACTCACCATTTCCAACAGGAACGACCATTCCAGACACACTCACCATTTCCAACAGGATGACCATTCCAGGCACACTCACCGTTTCCAACAGGAATTACCATTCCAGGCAGACTAACCACTTTAAACAGGAATTACCATTCCGGGCACACTCACCATTTCCAACAGGAACAACCATTCCAGGCACACTCACCATTTTCAACAGGAACGACCATTTTCAGGCACACTCACCATTTTAAACAGGAATTACGATTCCAGGCACACTCACCATTTATACAGGAATTACCATTCCAGGCACACTCACCATTTCCAACAGGAACAACCATTCCAGGCACACTCAGCATTTCCAACAGGAACGGCCATTCCAGGCACACTCACCATTTTCAACAGGATCGACCATTCCAGGCACACTCACCATTTCCAACTGGAACTAACATTCCAGGCACACTCGCCATTTCCAACAGGAACGGCTATTCCAGGCACACTCACTATTTCCAACAGGAACGGCCATTCCAGGCACACTCACCATTTCAAACTGGAAAGAACATTCCATGCACACTCACAATTTCCAACTGGAACGAACATTCCAGGCACACCCACCATTTCCAACAGAACGAAGATTCAAGGCACACTCACCATTTCCAACAGGAACGACCATTCCAGGCACACTCACCATTTCCAACTGGAACTAACATTCCAGGCACACTCGCCATTTCCAAAAGGAACGGCCGTTCCAGGCACACTCATCATTTTCGAAAGGAACGGCCATTCCAGGCACACTCACCATTTCCAACAGGAACGAACATTCAAGGCACACTCACCATTTCCAACAGGAATAAACATTCCAGGCACACTCACCATTTCCAACAGGAATAAACATTCCAGGCACATTCACCATTTCCAACTGGAACGAAAATTCTAGGCACACTCGCCATTTCCAACAGGAACGGCCATTCCAGGCACACTTACCATTTCCAACAGGAACGAACATTCCAGGCACACTCACCATTTCCAACAGGAATAAACATTCCAGGCACTCTCACCATTTCCAACAGGAATAAACATTCAAGACACACTCACCATTTCCAACAGGAAAAAACATTTCAGGCACACTTACCATTTCCAACAGAAATAAACATTCCAGGCACACTCACCATTTCCAGCTGGAATTAACATTCAAGGCACACTCACCATTTCCGACAAAAACGAACATTCAATGCACACTCATCATTTCCAACAGGAACAACCATTCCTGGCACACTTACCATTTCCAACAGGAACAACCATTCCAGGCACACTCACCATTTCCAACAGGAATAAACATTCCAGGCACACTCACCATTTCCAACAGGAACGAACATTCAAGGAACACTCACCATTTCCAACAAGAACAACCATTCCAGGCACACTCACCATTTCCAACAGGAACAACCATTCCAGGCACACTCACCATTTCCAACAGGAACAACCATTCCAGGCATTCTCGCCATTTCCAACAAGAACAACCGTTCCAGGCACTCTCACCATTTCAACAGGAACGGACATTCAAGGCACACTCACCATTTCCAACAGGAATAAACATTTCAGGCACACTCACCATTCCAAACAGGAACTAACATTAAAGGCACACTCACCATTTCGAACAGGAACGAACATTCAAGGCACACTCGCCATTTCCTACTGGAACTAACATTCCAGGCACACTCGCCATTACCAACAGGAACGGCCATTCCAGGCACTTTCACCATTTCCAACAGGAACGAACATTCAAGGCACACTAACCATTTCCAACAGCAACGAACATTCAATGCACACTCACCATTTTCAACAGAAACAACCATTCCAGGCACACTCACCATTTCCACCAGAAACGAACATTCCAGGCACACTCACCATTCCCAAAAGGAATAAATATTCCAGGCACACTCACCATTTCCAACAGGAACAACTATTCCAGGCACACTCGCCATTTTCAACAGGAATAAACATTCCAGGCACACTTACCATTTCCAACAGGAACGGCCATTCCAGGCACACTCACCATTTCCAACAGGAACAACCATTCCAGGCACACTCACCATTTCAAACAGGAATAAACATTTCAGGCACACTCGCCATATCCAACAGGAACGACCATTCCAGGAACACTCGCTATTTCCAGCAGGAACGAACATTCCAGGCACACTCACCACTTCCAAAAGGAATAAATATTCCAGGCACACTTACCATTTCCAACAGGAATGTTCACATTGACCATTTCCAACAGGAACGGACATTCCAGGCACACTCAGCATTTCCAACAGGAATAAACATTCCGGGCACACTCACCATTTCCAACAGGAATATACATTCCATGTATACTCGCCATTTCCAACAGGTATAAACATTCCAGACACAATTACCATTTCAAACAGGAATAAACATTCCAGGCACACTCACCATTTCCAACAGGAACGGCCATTCCAGGCACACTCACCATTTCCAATAGGAACAACCATTCCAGACACACTCAAAATTTCCAACAGGAATAAACATTCCAGGCACACTCACCATTTCCAACAGAAATGAACATTCCAGGCACACTTACCATTTCCATTAGGAACTAACATTCCAGGCACACTCGCCATTACCAACAGGAACGGCCATTCCAGGAACTTTCACTATTTCCAACAGGAACGAACATTCAAGGCACACTAACCATTTCCAACAGGAACGAATATTCAATGCACACTCACCATTTTCAACAGGAACAACCATTCCAGGCACACTCACTATTTCCACCAGGAACGAACATTCCAGGCACACTCACCATTCCCAACATGAATAAATATTCCAGGCAAACTCACCATTTCCAACAGGAACGAACATTCCAGGCACACTGACCATTTCCAACAGGAATAAACATTCCAGGCACTCTCACCATTTCCAACAGGAATAAACATTCAAGACACACTCACCATTTCCAACAGGAATAATCATTACAGGCACACTCACCATTTCCAACAGGAATAAACATTCCAGGCACTCTCACCATTTCCAACAGGAATAAACATTCAAGACACTCTCACCATTTCCAACAGGAATAAACATTCAAGACACACTCACCATTTCCAACAGGAATAATCATTCCAGGCACACTCACTATTTCCAACAGGAATAAACATTCCAGGCACACTAACCATTTCCAACAGGAATAAACATTCCAGGCACTCTCACCATTTCCAACAGGAATAAACATTCAAGACACACTCACCATTTCCAACAGGAATAAACATTCCAGGCACACTCACCATTTCCAACAGGAATAAACATTCCAGGCACTCTCACCATTTCCAACAGGAATAAACATTCAAGACACTCTCACCATTTCCAACAGGACTAAACATTCAAGACACACTCACCATTTCCAACAGGAATAATCATTCCAGGCACACTCACTATTTCCAACAGGAATAAACATTCCAGGCACACTAACCATTTCCAACAGGAATAAACATTCCAGGCACTCTCACCATTTCCAACAGGAATAAACATTCAAGACACACTCACCATTTCCAACAGTAATAAACATTCCAGGCACACTCACCATTTCCAACAGGAATAAACATTCCAGGCACACTCACCATTTCCAACAGGAATAAACATTCAAGACACACTCACCATTTCCAACAGGAATAAACATTCCAGGCACACTCACCATTTCCAACAGGAATAAACATTCCAGGCACACGCACCATTTCCAACAGGAACTAACATTCAAGGCACACTCACCATTTCCAACAGGACGAACATTCAAGGCACACTCGCCGTTTCCTACTGGAACTAACATTCCAGGCACACTCGCCATTACCAACAGGAACGGCCATTCCAGGCACTTTCACCATTTCCAACAGGAACGAACATTCAAGGCACACTAACCATTTACAACAGGAACGAACATTCAATGCACACTCACCATTTTCAACAGGAACAACCATTCCAGGCACACTCACCATTTCCACCAGGAACGAACATTCCAGGCACACTCACCATTCCCAACAGGAATAAATATTCCAGGCACACTCACCATTTCCAACAGGAACAACCATTCCAGGCACACTCGTCATTTTCAACAGGAATAAACATTCCAGGCACACTCACCATTTCCAACAGGAATGGCCATTCCAGGCACACTCACCATTTCCAACAGGAACAAGCATTCCAGGCACACTCACCATTTCAAACAGGAATAAACATTTCAGGCACACTCACCATTTCAAACAAGAATAAACATTCCAGGCACACTCACCTTTTCCAACAAAAATAAACATTCCAGGCACACTCGCCATATCCAACAGGAACGACCATTCCAGGCACACTCGCTATTTCCAGCAGGAACGAACATTCCAGGCACACTCACCATTTCCAACAGGAATAAATATTCCAGGCACACTTACCATTTCCAACAGGAATGTTCACATTGACCATTTCCAACAGGAACGAACATTCCAGGCACACTCAGCATTTCCAACAGGAATAAACATTCCGGGCACACTCACCATTTCCAACAGGAAGGGCCATTCCAGGCACACTCACAATTTCCAATAGGAACAACCATTCCAGACACACTCACCATTTCCAACAGGAATAAACATTCCAGGCACACTCACCATTTCCAACAGGAACGGCCATTCCAGGCACACTCACCATTTCCAATAGGAACAACCATTCCAGACAAATTCACCATTTCCAACAGGAATAAACATTCCAGGCACACTCACCATTTCCAACAGGAATGAACATTCCAGGCACACTCACCATTTCCATTAGGAATAAACATTCCAGGCACACTCACCATTTCCAACCGGATTAAACATTCCAGGCACACTCGCCATTTCCAACAGGAACGACCATTCCAGGCACACTCACCATTTCCAACAGGAATAAACATTCAAGGCAAACTCTCTATTTCCAACAGGAATGAACATTCCAGGCACACTCACCATTTCCAACAGGAACGGCCATTCCCGGCACACTCACCATTTACAACAGGAACAACCATTCAAGGCACATTCACCATTTCCAACAGGTACTACCATTCCAGGCACACTCACCATTTCCAACAGGAATAAACATTCCAGGCACACTCACCACTTCCAACAGGAATAAACATTCCAGGCACACTTACCATTTCCAACAGGAACAACCATTCTAGGTACACTCACCATTTCCTACCGGAACTAACATTCCAGGCACACTCACCTTTTCCAACAGGAACGAACATTCAAGGCACACTCACCATTTCCAACAGGAATAAACTTTCCAGGCACACTCACCATTTTCAACACGAATAAACATTCCAGGCACACTCACCATTTCCAACAGGAATAAACATGCTAGGCACACTCACCATTTCCAACAGTAACAACCATTCCAGGCACACTAACCATTTCCATCAGGAACAACCATTCCAGGCACTCTCACCATTTCCAACAGGAACTGACATTCAAGGCACACTCACCATTTCCAACAGTGTGAACATTCCAGGCACACTGACCATTTCAAACAGGAACAACCATTCCAGGCACACTCACCATTTCCAACAGGAACGAACATTCAAGGCACACACACCGTTTCCAACAGGAATAAACATTCCAGGCACACTCACAATTTCCAACAGGTATAAACATTCCAGGCACACTCACCATTTCCAACTGGAATAAACATTCCAGGCACACTCACCATTTCCAACAGGAATAAACATTCCAGACACACTCACCATTTCCACCAGGAACGAACATTCCAGGCACACTCACCATTTCCTACTGGAACTAACATTTCAGGCACACTCACCATTTCCAACAGGAACGAACATTCAAGGCACACTCACCATTTTCAACAGGAATAAACTTTCCAGGCACACTCACCATTTCCAACAGAAATAAACATTCCAGGCACACTCACCATTTCCAACTGGAACTAACATTCAAGGCACACTCACCATTTCCAACAGGAACGAACATTCAAGGCACACTCACCATTTCCAACAAGAACGAACATTCAATGCACACTCACCATTTCCAACAGGAACAACCATTCCAGGCACACTTACCATTTCCAACAAGAACAACCATTCCAGGCACACTCACCATTTCCAACAGGAATAAACATTCCAGGCACACTCACCATTTCCAACAGGAACGAACATTCAAGGCACACTCACCATTTCCAACAGGAACGAAAATTCAAGGCACTCTCACCATTTCAAACAGGAATGAACATTCAATGCACACTCAAAATTTCCAACAGGAACAACCATTCCAGGCACACTCACCATTTCCAACAGGAACAACCATTCCAGGCACACTCACCATTTCCAACAGGAACAACCATTCCAGGCACTCTCACCATTTCCAACAGGAACGGACATTCAAGGCACACTCACCATTTCCAACAGGAACGAACATTCAAGTCACACTCACCATTTCCAACAGGAATGGCCATTCCAGGCACACTCACCATTTCCAACAGGAACAACCATTCCAGACAAACTCACCATTTCAAACAGGAATAAACATTTCAGGCACACTCGCCATTTCCAACAGGAACAACCATTCCAGGCACACTCACCATTTCCAACACGAACAACCATTCCAGGCACACTCACCATTTCCAACAGGAACAACCATTCCAGGCACTCTCACCATTTCCAACAGGAACGGACATTCAAGGCACACTCACCATTTCCAACAGGAACGAACATTCAAGTCACACTCACCATTTCCAACAGGAATGGCCATTCCAGGCACACTCGCCATTTCCAACAGGAACAACCATTCCAGACACACTCACCATTTCCAACAAGAATAAACATTCCAGACACACTTGTCATTTCCAACAGGAACGAACATTCCAGGCACACTGACCATTTACAGCAGGAACGAAATTTCCAGGCACACTCACCATTTCCAAAAGGAATAAACATTCCAGGCACACTCACCATTTCCAACAGGAATAAACATTCCAGGCACACTTGTCATTTCCAACAGGAACGAACATTCCAGGCACACTCACCATTTACAGCAGGAACGAAATTTCCAGGCACACTCACCATTTCCAAAAGGAATAAACATTCCAGGCACACTCACCATTTCCAACAGGAATAAACATTCCAGGAACACTCACCATTTCCAACAGGAACGAACAATCCAGGCACACTCACCATTTCCAGCAGGAACGAACATTCCAGACACACTCAACATTTCCAACAGGAATAAACATTCCAGGCACACTCACCATTTCCAACAGGAATAAACATTCTAGGCACACTCGCCATTTACAACAAAAACGAACATTCAATGCACACTCATCATTTCCAACAGGAACAACCATTCCAGGCACACTTACTATTTCCAACAGGAACAACCATTTCAGGCACACTCACCATTTCCAACAGGAATAAACATTCCAGGCACACTCACCATTTCCAACAGGAACGAACATTCCAGGCACACTCACCATTTCAAACAGGAACAACCATTCCAGGCACACTCACCATTTCCAACAGGAACGAACGTTCAAGGCACACTCACCGTTTCCAACAGGAATAAACATTCCAGGCACACTTACCATTTCCAACAGGTATAAACATTCCAGGCACACTCACCATTTCCAACAGGAATAAACATTCCAGGCACACTCACCATTTCCGACAGGTATAAACATTCCAGGCACACTCACCATTTCCAACAGGAATAAACATTCCAGGCACACTCACCATTTCCACCAGGAACGAACATTCCAGGCACACTCACCATTTCTTACAGGTATAAACATTCCAGGCACACTCACCATTTCCAACAGGTATAAACATTCCAGGCACACTCACCATTTCCAACAGGTATAAACATTCCAGGCACACTCACCATTTCCAACAGGAATAAACATTCCAGGCACACTCACCATTTCCAACAGGAATAAACATTCCAGGCACACTCACCATTTCCAACAGGAATAAACATTCCAGGCACACTCACCATTTCCACCAGTAACGAACATTCCAGGCACACTCACCATTTCTTACAGGAATAAACATTCCAGGCAAACTCACCATTTCCAACAGGAATAAACATTCCAGGCACACTCGCCATTTCCATGTGGAACAACTATTCAAGGCACACTCACCATTTTCAACAGGAATAAACATTCCAGGCACACTCACCATTTCCAACAGGAACGGCCATTCCAGGCACACTCACCATTTCCAACAGGAACAACCATTCCAGACACACTCACGATTTCAAACAGGAATAAACATTTCAGGCACACTCACAATTTCCAACAGGAATAAACATTCCAGGCACACTCGCCATTTCCAAAAGGAACGACCATTCCAGGCACACTCGCTTTTTCCAGCAGGAACGAACATTCCAGGCACACACACCATTTCAAACAGGAATAAACATACCAGGCACATTCGCTATTTACAACAGGAATAAACATTCCAGGCACACTCACCATTTCCAACAGGAATAAACATTCCAGGCACACTTGTCATTTTCAACAGGAACGAACATTTCAGGCACACTCACCATTTCTAGCAGGAACGAAATTTCAAGGCACACTCACCATTTCCAAAAGGAATAGACATTCCAGGCACACTCACCATTTCCAACAGGAATAAATATTCCAGGCACACTCACCATTTCCAACAGAAATGTTCACACTGTCAATTTCCAGTTAGAACGAACATACCAGGCACACTCATTATTTCCAACAGGAATAAACATTCCAGGCACACTCACCATTTCCAACAGGAATATACATTCCAGGCACACTCGCCATTTCCAACAGGAATAAACATTCCAGACACACTCACAACTTCCAACAGGAATAAACATTCCGGGCACACTCACCATTTCCAACAGGAACGGCCATTCCGGGCACACTCACCATTTCCAATAGTAACAACCATTCCAGGCACACTTACCATTTTAAACAGGAATAAACATTCTAGGCACACTCACCATTTCCAACAGGAATAAACATTCTAGGCACACTCGCCATTTCCAACAGGAATAAACATTCCAGGCCCACTCACCATTTCCAACAGGAATGTTCACACTGACCATTTCCAACAAGAACGAACATTCCAGGCACACTCACCATTTCCAGCAGGAACGAACATTCCAGACACACTCAACATTTCCAACAGGAATAAACATTCCAGGCACACTCACCATTTCCAACAGGAATAAACATTCTAGGCACACTCGCCATTTCCAACAGGAATAAACATTCCAGGCACACTCACCATTTCCAACAGGAATAAATATTCCAGGCACACTCACTATTTCCAACAGGAATAAACATTCCAGGCACACTCACCATTTCCAACAGCAACAAACATTCCAGGCTCACTCACCATTTCCAACAGAAACAAACATTCCAGGCACACTTACCATTTCCACCAGGAACGAACATTCCAGGCACACTCACCATTCCCAACAGGAATAAACATTCCAGGCACACTCACCATTTTCAACAGGAACAACCATTCCAGGCACACTCACCATTTCCAACAGGAATAAACATTCCAGGCACACTCACCATTTCCACCAGGAACGAACATTCCAGGCACACTCACCATTCCCAACAGGAATAAACATTCCAGGCACACTCACCATTTTCAACAGGAACAACCATTCCAGGCACACCCACCATTTCCAACAAGAATAAACATTCCAGGCACACTCGCCATTTCCAACAGGAACGACCATTCCAAACACACTCGCTATTTTCAGCAGGAACGAACATTCCAGGCACACTCACCATTTCCAACAGAAATAAATATTCCAGGCACACTCACCATTTCCAACAAGAATGTTCACACTCACCATTTCCAACAGGAACGAACATTCCAGGCACACTCACCATTTCCAACAGGAATAAAGATTAAAGGCACACTCACCATTTCCAACAGGAATGTTCACACTCACCATTTCCAACAGGAACGAACATTCCAGGTTCACTCGCCATTTCCAACAGGAATAAACATTCCAGACACACTTACCAATTCCAACAGGAATAAACATTCCGGGCATACTCACCATTTCCAACAGGAATGGCCATTCCAGGCACACTCACCATTTCCAATAGGAACAACCATTCCAGAAACACTCACCATTTCCAACAGTAATAAACATTCCAGGCACATTCACCATTTCCACCAGGAACGAACATTCCAAGCACACTCACCATTCCCAACAGGAATAAACATTCCAGGCACACTCACCATTTCCAACAGGAACAACCATTCCAGGCACACTCGCTATTTCCAGCAGGAAGGAACATACCAGGCACACTCACCATTTCCATCAAGAATAAACATTCCAGGCACACTCGCCATTTCCAACAGGAACGACCATTCCAGGCACACTCGCTATTTCCAGCAGGAAGGAACATTCCAGGCACACTCACCATTTCCAACAGGAATAAATATTCCAGGCACACTCACCATTTCCAACAGGAATGTTCACACTGACCATTTCCAACAGGAACGAACATTCAAAGCACACTCACCATTTCCAACAGGAATAAACATTCCAGGCACACTCACCATTTCCAACAGGAATATACATTCCAGGTATACTTGCCATTTCCAACAGTAACAAACATTCCAGACACACTCACCATTTCAAACAGGAATAAACATTCCAGGCACACTCACCATTTCCAACAGGAACGGCCATTCCAGGCACACTCACCATTTCCAATAGGAACAACCATTCCAGACACACTCACCATTTCCAAAAGTAATAAACATTCAAGACACACTCACCATTTCCAACAGGAAACAACATTCCAGGCACACTCACCATTTCCAACAGGAGCTAACATTCAAAGCACACTCACCATTTCCAACAGGAACGAACATTCAAGGCACACTCGCCATTTCCTACTGGAACTAACATTCCAGGCACACTCGCCATTTCCAACAGGAACGGCCATTCCAGGCACTTTCACCATTTCCAACAGGAACGAACATTCAAGGCACACTCACCATTTCCAACAGGAATAAACATTCCAGGCACACTCACCATTTCCAACAGAAATAAACATTCCAGGCACAGTCACCATTTCCAACTGGAAAAAACATTCAAGGCACACTCAACATTTCCAACAGGAACGAACATTCAAGGCACACTACCCATTTCCAACAGGAACGAACATTCAATGCACACCATTGTCAACAGGAACAACAATTCCAGGCACACTCACCATTTCCAACAGGAATAAACATTCCAGGTACACTCACCATTTCCAACAGGAATAAACATTCCAGACACACTCACCATTTCCAACAGGAATAAACATTCCAGGCACACTTACCATTTTCAACAGGAACAACCATTCCAGGCACACTCACCATTTCCAACAGGAATTAACATTCCAGGCACACTCACTATTTCCAACAGGAATAAACATTCCAGGCACACTTACCATTTTCAACAGGAACAACCATTCCAGGCACACTCACCATTTCCAACAGGAATTAACATTCCAGGCACACTTACCATTTCCAACAGGAACGAACATTCAAGGCACACTCACCATTTCCAACAGGAACTGCCATTCCAGGCACACTCACCATTTCCAACAGGAACAACCATTCCAGGCACACTCACCATTTCCAACAAGAATAAATATTCCAGGCACACTCGCCATTTCCAACAGGAACGACCATTCCAGGCACACTCGCTATTTCCAGCAGGAAGGAACATTTCAGGCACACTCACCATTTCCAACAGGAATAAATATTCCAGACACACTCACCATTTCCAACAACAATGTTCACACTGACCATTTCCAACAGGAACGAACATTCCAGGCACACTCACCATTTCCAACGGGAATAAACATTCCAGGCACACTCACCATTTCCAACAGGAATATACATTCCAGGTATACTCGCCATTTCCAACAGGAATAAACATTCCAGACACACTCACCATTTCAAACAGGAATAAACATTCCAGGCACACTCACCATTTCCAACAGGAACGGCCATTCCAGGCACACTCACCATTTCAAATAGGAACAACCATTCCAGACACACTCACCATTTCCAACAGGAATAAACATTCCGGGCACACTCACCATTTCCAACAGGAACGGCAATTCCAGGCACACTCACCAATTCCAACTGGAACGGCCATTCCAGGCACATTCACCATTTCCAATAGGAACAACCATTTCAGACACACTCACCATTTCCAACAGTAATAAACATTCCAGGCACATTCACCATTTCCAAGAGGAATAAACATTCCAGGCACACTTACCATTTCCAACAGGAACAACCATTCCAGGCACACTCACCATTTCCAACAGGAATAAACATTCCAGGCACACTCACCATTTCCAACAGGAACGAACATTCAAGGCACACTCACCATTTCCAACAGGAACGAACATTCAATGCACACTCACCATTTCCAACAGGAACAACCATTCCAGGCACACTCACCATTTCCAACAGGAACAACCATTCCAGGCACACTCACCATTTCCAACAGGAACAACCATTCCAGGCACTCTCACCATTTCCAACAGGAACGGACATTCAAGGCACACTCACCATTTCCAACAGGAACGAACATTCAAGGCACACTTACCATTTCCAACAGGAACGACCATTCCAGGCACACTCACCATTTCCAACAGGAATAAACATTCCAGGCACACTCACCATTTCCAACAGGAATGACCATTCCAGGAACACTTACCATTTCCAACAGGAACGAACATTCCAGGCACACTCACCATTTCCAACAGGAACGAACATTCCAGGCGCACTCACCATTTCAAACAGGAACAACCATTCCAGGCACACTCAATATTTCCAACAGGAACGAACATTCAAGGCACACTCACCGTTTCCAACAGGAATAAACATTCCAGGCACACTCACCATTTCCAACAGGAACGAACATTCCAGGCTCACTCACCATTTCCAACAGGATAAACATTCCAGGCACACTCACCATTTCCAACAGGAATACACATTCCAGGCACACTCACCATTTCCACCAGGAACGAACATTCCAGGCACACTCACCATTCCCAACAGGAACGGCCATTCCAGGCACACTCACCATTTCCAACACGAACAACCATTCCAGGCACACTCGCCATTTTCAACAGGAATAAACATTCCAGACACACTCACCATTTCCAACAGGAACGGCCATTCCAGACACACTCACCATTTCCAACAAGAATAAACATTCCAGGCACTCTCGCCATTTCCAACAGGAACGACCATTCCAGGCACACTCGCTATTTCCAGCAGGAACGAACATTCCAGGAACACTCACCATTTCCAACAGGAATAAATATTCCAGGCACATTCACCATTTCCAACAGGAATGTTCACACTGACCATTTCCAACAGGAATAAACATTCCAGGCACACTCACCATTTCCAACAGGAATAAACATTCCAGGCACACTCACCATTTCCAACAGGCATATACATTCCAGGCACACTCACCATTTCCAAAAGGAACAACCATTCCAGGCACACTCACCATTTCAAACAGGAATAAACATTTCAGGCACACTCACCATTTCCAACATGAATAAACATTCCAGGCACACTCGCCATTTCCAACAGGAACGACCATTCCAGGCACACTCGCTATTTCCAGCAGGAACGAACATGCCAGGCACACTCACCATTCCCAACAGCAATAAACATTCCAGGCACACTCACCATTTCCACCAGGAACAACCATTCCAGGCACATTCGCCATTTTCAACTGGAATAAACATTCCAGGCACACTCACCATTTCCAACAGGTACGGCCATTCCAGTCACACTCACCATTTCCAACAGGAACAACCATTCCAGGCAACTTACCATTTCAAACAGGAATAAACATTTCAGGCACACTCACCATTTCCAACAGGAACGACCATTCCAGGCACACTCGCTATTTCCAGCAGGAACGAACATTCCAGGCACACTCACCATTTCAAACAGGAATAAATATTCCAGGCACACTCACCATTTCCAGCAGGAAAAAACATTCCAGGCACACTCACCATTTCCAACAGGAATATACATTCAAGGCACACTCACCATTTCCAACAGGAATATACATTCCCGGTATACTCGCCATTTCCAACAGGTATAAACATTCCAGACACACTCACCATTTCAAACAGGAATAAACATTCCAGGCACACTCACCATTTACAACAGGAACGGCCATTCCAGGCACACTCACCATTTCCAATAGGAACAACCATTCCAGACACACTCACCATTTCCAACAGGAATAAACATTCCAGGCACTCTCACCATTTCCAATAGGAACAACCATTCCAGGCACACTCACCATTTCCAACACGAATAAACATTCCAGGCACACTCACCATTTCCAACAGGAATAAACATTCTAGGCACACTCGCCATTTCCAACAGGAATAAACATTCCAGGCACATTCACCATTTCCAACAGGAATGTTCACACTGACCATTTCCAACAGGAACGAACATTCCAGGCACACTCACCATTTCCAACAGGAATAAACATTCCAGGCACACTCACCATTTCCAACAGGAATATACATTCCAGGCACACTCGCCATTTCCAACAGGAATAAACATTTCAGACACTCTCACCATTTCAAACAGGAATAAACATTCCAGGCACACTCACCATTTCCAACAGGAACGGCCATTCCAGGCACACTCACCATTTCCAATAGGAACAACCATTCCAGACACTCACCATTTCCAACAGGAATAAACATTCAAGGCACACTTACCATTTCCAACAGGAATAAACATTCCAGGCACACTCGCCATTTCAAACAGGAACGACCATTCCAGGCACACTCGCCATTTCCAACAGGAACGACCATTCCAGGCACACTCACCATTTCCAACAGGAATAAACATTTCAGGCACACTCACCATTTCCAACAGGAACGGCCATTCCAGGCACACTCACCATTTCAAACTGGAACGAACATTCCAGGCACACTCACCATTTCCAACTGGAACTAACATTCCAGGCACACTCTCCATTTCCAAAAGGAACGAACATTCAAGGCACACTGACTATTTCCAACTGGAAGTAACATTCCAGGCACACTCGCCATTTCCAACAGGAACGGCCATTCCAGGCACACTCACCATTTCCAACAGTAACGGCCATTCCAGGCACACTCACCATTTCCAACAGGAACGAACATTCAAGGCACACTCACCATTTCCAACAGGAATAATCATTCCAGGCACACTCACCAATTCCAACAGGAATAAACATTCCAGGCACACTCACCATTTCCAACTGGAACGAACATTCCAGGCACTCTCGCCATTTCCAACAGGAACGGCTATTCCAGGCACACTCACCATTTCCAACAGGAACAAACATTCCAGGCACAGTCGCCATTTCCAACAGGAACGGCCATTCCAGGCACACTTACCATTTCCAACAGGAACGAACATTCCAGGCACACTCACCATTTCCAACAGGAATAAACATTCCAGGCACTCTTACCATTTCCAACAGGAATAAACATTCAAGACACACTCACCATTTCCAACAGGAATAAACATTTCAGGCACACTCACCATTTCCAGCAGGAATAAACGTTCCAGGCACACTAACCATTTCCAACAGGAACTAACATTCAAGGCACACTCACCATTTCAAACAGGAACGAACATTCAAGGCACACTCGCCATTTCCTACTGGAACTAACATTCCAGGCACACTCGCCATTTCCAACAGGAACGGCCATTCCAGGCACTTTCACCATTTCCAACAGGAACGAACATTCAAGGCACACTCACCATTTCCAACACGAATAAACATTCCAGGCACACTCACCATTTCCAACAGAAATAAACATTCCAGGCACACTCACCATTTCCAACTTGAACTAACATTCAAGGCACACTCACCATTTCCTACAGGAACGAACATTCAAGGCACACTAACCTTTTCCAGCAGGAACGAACATTCAATGCACACTCTCCATTTTCAACAGGAACAACCATTCCAGGCACACTCACCATTTCCACCAGGAACGAACATTCCAGGCACACTCACCATTTCCAACAGGAACAACCATTCCAGGCACACTCGCCATTTTCAACAGGAATAAACATTCCAGGCACACTCACCATTTCCAACAGGAACAGCCATTCCAGGCACACTCACCATTTCCAACAGGAACAACCATTCCAGGCACACTCACCATTTCAAACAGGAATAAACATTTCAGGCACACTCGCCATTTCAAACAAGAATAAACATTCGAGGCACACTGGCCATTTCCAACAGGAACGACCATTCCAGGCACACTCGCTAGTTCCAGCAGGAACGAACATTCCAGGCACACTCACCATTCCCAACAGGAATAAACATTCCAGGCACACTCACCATTTCCAACAGGAACAACCATTCCAGGCACACTCACCATTTTCAACAGGAATAAACATTCCAGGCACACTCACCATTTCCAACAGGAACGGCCATTCCAGGCACACTCACCATTTCCAACAGGAACGGCCATTCCAGGCACACTCACCATTTCCAACAGGAACGGCCATTCCAGGCACACTCGCCATTTCCAACAAGAACGACCATTCCAGGCACACTCGCTAGTTCCAGCAGGAACGAACATTCCAGGCACAATCACCATTCCCAACAGGAATAAACATTCCAGGCACACTCACCATTTCCAACAGGAACAACCATTCCAGGCACATTCGCCATTTTCAACAGGAATAAACATTCCAGGCACACTCTTCCAACAGGAACGGCCATTCCAGGCACACTCACCATTTCCAACAGGAACGGCCATTCCAGGCACACTCACCATTTCCAACAGGAACGGCCATTCCAGGCACACTCGCCATTTCCAACAGGAACGACCATTCCAGGCACACTCGCTAGTTCCAGCAGGAACGAACATTCCAGGCACACTCACCATTCCCAACAGGAATAAACATTCCAGGCACACTCACCATTTCCAACAGGAACAACCATTCCAGGCACATTCGCCATTTTCAACAGGAATAAACATTCCAGGCACACTCACCATTTCCAACAGGAACGGCCATTCCAGGCACACTCACCATTTCCAACAGGAACGACCATTCCAGGCACACTCACCATTTCCAACAGGAACGGCCATTTCAGGCACACTCACCATTTCCAACAGGAACGACCATTCCAGGCACACTCACCATTTCCAACAGGAACGGCCATTTCAGGCACACTCGCCATTTCCAACAGGAACGAACATTCAAGGCACACTCACCATTTCCAACAGGAATAAACATTCCAGGCACACTCACCATTTCCAACAGGAATAAACATTCAAGGCACACTCACCATTTCCAACAGGAATAAACATTCCAGGCACACTCACCATTTCCAACAGGAATAAACATTCCAGGCACACTCGCCATTTCCAACAGGAACGACCATTCCAGGCATACTCACCATTTCCAACAGGAACAACCATTCCAGGCACACTCACCATTTCAAACAAGAATAAACATTCCAGGCACACTCGCCATTTCCAACAGGAACGACCATTCCACGCACACTCGCTATTTCCAGCAGGAACGAACATTCCAGGCACACTCACCATTTCCAACAGGAATAAATATTCCAGGCACACTCACCATTTCCAACAGGAATGTTCACACTGACCATTTCCAACAGGAACGAACATTCCAGGCACACTCACCATTTCCAACAGGAATAAACATTCCAGGCACACTCACCATTTCCAACAGGAATATACATTCCAGGTATACTAACCATTTCCAACAGGTATAAACATTCCAGACACACTCACCATTTCAAACAGGAATGAACATTCCAGGCACACTCGCCATTTCCAACAGGAACGACCATTCCAGGCACACTCACCATTTCCAACAGGAATAAACATTCCAGGCACACTCACCATTTCCAACAGAAACGGCCATTCCAGGCACACTCACCATTTCCAACAGGAACAACCATTCCAGGCACACTCACCATTTCCAACAGAAACGGCCATTCCAGGCACACTCACCATTTCCAACAGAAACGGCCATTCCATGCACACTCACCATTTCCAACAGGAATATACATTCCAGGTATACTCGCCATTTCCAACAGGTATAAACATTCCAGACACACTCACCATTTCAAACAGGAATGAACATTCCAGGCACACTCGCCATTTCCAACAGGAACGACCATTCCAGGCACACTCACCATTTCCAACAGGAATAAACATTCCAGGCACACTCACCATTTCCAACAGAAACGGCCATTCCAGGCACACTCACCATTTCCAACAGGAACAACCATTCCAGGCACACTCACCATTTCCATTAGGAATAAACATTCCAGGCACACTCACCATTTCCAGGAGGAATAAACATTCCAGGCACACTCGCCATTTCCAACAGGAACGACCATTCCAGGCACACTCACCATTTCCAACAGGAATAAACATTCAAGGCACACTCACTATTTCCAACAGTAATGAACATTCCAGGCACACTCACCATTTCCAGCAGGAACGGCCATTCCAGGCACACTCACCATTTCCAACAGGAACAACCATTCCAGGCCCTCTCACCATTTCCAATAGGAATAAACATTCCAGGCACACTCGCCATTTCCAACAGGAACGACCATTCCAAGGACACTCACCATTTCCAACAGGAATAAACATTCCAGGCACACTCACCATTTCCAACAGGAATAAACATTCCAGGCACACTCACCATTTCTAACAGGAAAGACCATTCCAGGCACACTCACCATTTCCAACAGAAATAAACATTCCAGGCACACTCGCCATTTCCAACAGGAACGACCATTCCAGGCACACTCACCATTTCCAACAGGAATAAACATTCCAGGCACACTCACCATTTGCATCAGGAACGGCCATTCCAGGCACACTCTCCATTTCCAACAGGAACGACCATTCCAGGCACACTTACCATTTCCAACAGGAACGAACATTCCAGGCACACTCACCATTTCCAACAGGAATAAACATTCTAGGCACACTCGCCATTTCCAACAGGAACGACCATTCCAGGCACACTCACCATTTCCAACAGGAACAACCATTCCAGGCACACTCACCATTTCCAACAGGAACGAACATTTCAGGCACAGTCACCATTTCCAACAGGAACGACCATTCCAGGCACAGTCACCATTTCCAACAGGAACAACCATTCCATGCACACTCACCATTTCCAACAGGAACGAACATTCAAGGCACACTCGCCATTTCCAACATTAACGGCCATTCCAGGCACACTCACCATTTCCAACAGGAACAACCATTCCAGGCACACTCACCATTTCCAACAGGAATTAACATTCCAGGCACACTCACCATTTCCAACAGGAACGGCCATTCTAGGCACACTCACCATTTCCAACAGGAACGAACATTCAAGGCACACTCGCCATTTCCAACAGGAACAACCATTCCAGGCACACTCACCATTTCCAACAGTAACGAACATTCAAGGCACACTCACCATTTCCAACAGGAACAACCATTCCAGGCACACTCACCATTTCCAACAGGAACGAACATTCCAGGCGCACTCACCATTTCCAACAGGAACGAACATTTAAGGCACATTCGCCATTTCCAACAGGAACAACCATTCCAGGCACACTCACCATTTCCAACAGGAATAAATATTCCAGGCACACTCACCATTTCCATCTAAATCAAAATATGCAGAATGGGCCTAGAACTTTCCCACCTGCAGAACTGCACATGACAGAAATATATGTTCAAACCATTAGTAGGTCATCGCAAATGAATATTAACCTACTGGTTATACTAGATTAATTTAGTTGATTTCTCGCACAAAACAGCCATACAGCTTTCAATCTTTAACTTAAAGAAACTAATACGCGAAATAACGCCAAAAATGCACTACATAATTGTTTATCAAAACTCCATCCAGGTGTTCAGGTCATATAATATTTCACAATCAAGGTGTGTTTGGTTCTGAAAGATCGCAAGCGAAAACAGTTCTAGTTTTATTTTCTGAAAAGACCACGAGTAAAAATTGGTACGAACTGACAATACCCCACCACCCCCTACCCCACTCAGATGTTTTGCATTTTTTGCATTTTTATATTTTTGATTTCTGGGGACAATGTGTAGGCACGTGCCTACAGTGCCTTTTGGCAGCTACGCCACGTCGGTGAACACAAGTGTAAAATTTGACTGTTGTTGGCGGGATTGCTACTTTGACTACTACAGGACAGCAACTATTAAGTATCTGCATTTAACGACTATATAATTATAACTGGGAAAAGTCTATTTTTATATCGTACCAGACTCCATAATACGAACACCAAGGAACATAGCATATGACAAAATAATCACGCGTCCTTAAGGTCAGCGTTTTTGTTTAGTTTAAACTTATTTATTTTACATCGATTGTAACGAAAGCTCTAGGAACTTATTTGAATCACTCTCGATGTCTTCCTGGGTAGAACCAGTACTAAGCAATGCAGATAAAGTGTCTTGCTCAGGGACACAACGCATATGGCAATGGCGGGAATCGAACCCACGACTTTTGGATTATGGGTCCAACGCTTTACCACTAAACCACAGCGATCCACTAAAGAGTTTTTGTTTGGTTCTCAGAATAACAAATGTCTGAAACTTTTTATGTATGTATCTTGAACGTTACTTCGTACATTAATGTTTGAATATGATGTCATGGTTGAAATGCAGAACCAAAATACGGATAGATCTTACCAGATACTTTTTTTGCAAAAGCAACAACAAAAACAACAACAACAGCAAACCTTTTGGATTACTTTATTTTTTTATTTTTACAAACATTAAGGTCGGAGAGTCTGAAAACCGAAAAATAAAATAACTCTGGCCTAATGAAAAATATCCCACTAAACCCAGTATCATATGATAGCTAATAACACATGAGTCAGAGACTTACACAAATCAACAACACGTCGTGTAGTTTACTTAAAATGCCGATAATTTCAACAGCACACTTTCAGTAGCAAGTTTACTTTGTTTGAATGGTGTTTTTTAAGTCATTTTAGCACATGTTAGGCCATTTATGACGGTCGATTTTTTTCGTGGTAGGCAGACCACCCCATTTTCCTGGGCAAAAAAGGTACTGTATACCTCCCGCCATCTGATAATTGACAAATAAATAGAGGATCTTACATGAGTCCTCATTTATTATTGAATTTATTAAACGAGTTGGCAAATTGATTTATTGCGAGGCTCTTTGAGCATTATATCATTTTCGCTAACGAGTTTAATAAATTCAATAATGAATGAGAACGAATGTTAGATTCTATTTATTACATAACTTATATTATTATACCTCACTCAAAATTCTCTATGTAATTTCCCCATTCCCGATCAGTCAACAATTGGTAATGTTTCATGGTAATGTTTCATGGCATGAAACATTATCTCGTGCTTCTAAAAAAATAAAAATAAAAAATAAAAAATAATTGCTGATTAAATGAATTTTGATGTTTGGTATAATAAAATAAATATCACATCCCATGGAGGGTGATAGAACATATTGTCAACCCGAGATTGGTAATGTCCACCGAGGCTTTATATAATGTCACATTACGTCAGAGAAAACGTACATTAACGTGACTCCATGACGTCATTAACGTTATGTTATACCACTATAGTGGAGTATCGAAAATATTGAATGCTGTTATTACACTCACATGTTATGTGATAATATAATACAATATACTCAGTCAAAAAAGAGAGTGTGCACATCTTCAAAAAGTTGTAATGACAAATTTACCAAAACAAGATTTAAAAATATGCAAAATGTGTGCATTAATAAAGTGGTGATACCACAGACATATTAATATTGTTATTAGGTCTGTGGTGATACCTACCTTAGTATGAACTGTTCCTTCGAAGTCAAAACAGAAACACAAAAAATGCGATTGTGCTGAATGAGAAAAGACAAGCTAACAGTCATTTTGTTAAAGTTCCCCGGCCATGTTTTGTTTCATGAACATGTTTATTTAAATCGAAATCAATACACAACAATAGATATTTACAATTCACACATTGCAATATCTGTGAAAAGCCAAAATACGATTTTTTTGATGACATAGAAAACTTCGAACAGGTAAATTAATCCACAGGTTAATGTATTTATCAATTATCTGGTAATAGTTGCGCAGATATACACTTCATATATACCGCATTTCCCCGTGCAGTCACCAAATTATAAAAGTAGTATCTACGTCATGCAAATGATACTTATTTTTACATACAACTTAGTAGCGGTTTTAAATATATGTTTCTCTCCGGGACTATCAAGAAATGTTCATATGATGTTTAAGAGTTAAATTTGTTAATTGGTAATACTACAAAAAGAGTGGCTATTCATCTTTAACTGCTGGTTTTCTGGAACTTTCTCACGAATGTCAAAATTTTAACTTTTTCCCAAACATAAAGTTAGGATATTTGACCACATTTATGAGTTAAAAGTTTACAGCAATTTAATATTCGTAGTAAGGATGATTATACAAAATGAGCGCACACTTTTTTTTTTATTCAGTATGCATTATCTTATGTCATAATCTTAGGTTATTTACAGCCGACCCACGGAGAGTGAAGTTATACACAGAATTCCGGGAACCGTGCCCTAAGTATAGGATAGAGGCTATGAAGAGAAATCTTCACCATTGAAAAAACGAAAGGAAGGTAGCGACCGACCCCGGTTTTTAATGGTGAAGAATAGACTATGTATAGAATAGAGGCTGTGAAGAGAAATCTTCACCATTAAGAAAACGAAAGAGAGAAAGCGTAGCGGCCGACCGCGGTTACTAATTAGTGGTGAAGATTTCTCTTCATAGACTCTATTCGATTTAGTTTTTACGATAGGTTGTATCGATAGTCTCTATATAGGCCACACTCTAAACCACGAAGAGCGCTGGTAGTAAAATGGTCAAATATTTGAAATTCTGAGCCATCTGATTGGTTTAAAACGTAGAGTAAACACTAACGATAAATATATGGCAAACACTAATAAGATAGATAGATAACCTTGGGAAATGCAAAAAAACAACAACAACGTAAACTTGTTTATTAAACAACAGCTCGATCTCCTTTACCTAATATTATAATCTCAATATAGAAAACATTGTGATATTGTGAATATGTTAGTAATAAAAATGAAGTTTTAAAGTACCATCACATACAGATGTCGACTGCTGTTGTTTTGGAGTGAATAACCGATTTTATTTCGCTAAGAAGTGAGATAAA
The DNA here is from genome assembly GCA_037043455.1 of Cyrtodaria siliqua. Classification (NCBI taxonomy): domain Eukaryota; kingdom Metazoa; phylum Mollusca; class Bivalvia; order Adapedonta; family Hiatellidae; genus Cyrtodaria; species Cyrtodaria siliqua. The sequence goes on from JAWPHD010001741.1 coordinate 192,064, forward strand.
CTGGATATTTTCAAAGAAATACGACAAATCAATGGTATAGCGCAGCATTGAGCGCAGCACTGTTGCAACTGCGTGTAAATAAAGAAGAAGATACAGGAGTATTGCGTTAAACCATCGAACTGTGGGTTTACGTTTCACGTTTAGAGATAGTTATTAATTGGAACGAAATTAATTGGAAAGAAATTGTAAATCATGAAGTTTAATGGTTTAGTTAGTTTAAACTTATTTGTTTTACATCGATTGTAACGAAAGCTCTATGAACTTATTTGGATCACCTGGGTAGAACCAGTATTAAGCAAATTCAGATAAAGTGTCTTGCTCAGGGAAACAACACATATGGTTATGACGGGGGAAATGGTTTAGTTAAGTCTCATCAGTACAGACTGAAAGCACCTGTAAAATGTACAGATGCCAATCAATTATGAATCTCATTTATATATACATACAGCACAATCATTTTAACATACGTAATATTTATAGCATAATTTTTCGAATATGCAATTTATACTGCTTCTCGAGGACCGTAGTCCCGAGAATGCAGTATGAAGTATTCGAGAGAAAACATGCTATAAATGTTTTATACCATAGCCATGTATCCATGCGCGAGTGCAAGAAGTTTTAGGGCGTTGCAGTTTTCAGTAAAATAACAGCGAGCATGACACATGTTTTGATTATTGCAGCCAATCGCCTTTGTATATTATTGGGCAAATGCAATGTCAAGGAGTGCTGTTTTGGTAACGGTTTATTCGTTTTGATTGACATGTTGCGTTTAAACATTACAACTGCGCGCGCGTAAACTGAGTTGACGATATGGTAAAATGCCGAAGCACGACTGAAATATATGCATTTAACCTATAGCTGCTATGCAGTTGCTATATTAATTGCATTACGGACTATTTCACAATAACCGAAAATTATACCATGGTTTACTATGGTTTATACCATGGTTTACTATGGTATAATTTTCAGATCATCTTGGATATACCATGCTTATGATTTTTTAATGCAACAGGTTAACAGATATATCATAGATATTCTCGTGTTTTTATGTGTAGCGTAAATTATACCATAGTTTGGTCTCGTGCAGTAAGTGTAAAGAGAAAGGTCATCAAACTATGGTATACTTTACGCTACACATAAAAACACGAGAATATCAATGATATATCTATAACATAAACTATAAAACCTACACAATTAAATATGGAAGTAATAAAATAATTGTATATTAAAATATCAGCATCTGATGTCAACGATTAAGTACGACCTCACGAACAGACATTCTACACAATCTAAGGTTGTAAATAAATAAAAATAAATAAATAATTGGCAGAAATATGGTGAGTGATTTCTGCCATTTTTCGTCTTTTCGTTATTTCTCCCCCCGCGAAAAGACGAAAGAACGAAAAGACGAAAAATTGCAGAAATCAACCACCATACAGAAAAGCCTGACAAAAAAAAAGTACAGCTGGGGATTAAGTCTTGTAAATGCATAAACAAATATTTAAAAAAGAAATGCATTTATCATCTCATCTCAGATTTGAAATGACCTGATTAACAGCAATTGCTCACGAACATAGATGTCGGTAATTCTCAGTTATATACAGACATTTTCCTAAGATCATAATAGTATTTATACAATACCTAAAACTTACAATTCGTGAAAAGAAATAGTATGACAAATCTCTGTCATAAATTATTCCCCTCACCGTTGTGGGTTCGATCCCTCACGGGGGCCTAGAAATATTTATGTAAGGAAGCTATCCAACTGACTTGCGGAACGTCGGTGGTTCTTACCCAGGTGCCCGTCCGTGCACTAAAATTGCCCTGTTGGACACCCTCTTCCTCCACCAATGGAAGCTGGAAAGTCGCCATATTAGCTGCTGGTGCGACTATAAACGCATATTAATGTATACATTGCAGTTTTGTACAGATAACTCCTCCTATGCGTTACATCGAAATGCAATTTTGGAAATCCGCATAAGGTCTGGGTTTTTTCTAATAGATGATTTTTCATTGAGTTATGCCCTTTGTATGCCCCCGAAAAGCATATATAGTAATATATATATAGCACCGTCCGTCCGTCCGTCATTCCGCAGTTCGTGTCCGGACTGTACCTTCAAAACCCCTGCATGGATAATGAATGAATGGTGTTTTATGGCACGTCGACACATAAATAGGTCATACTGTGCGCAAAAACCGATGAATCATGAAACAATCAAGTAGTAATTAAAAATAATGTAAATGTGTAAAGATAAAATTATCTACAAATAAAGGATGATATGGCAGCAATATAAATTATGTATATATGTAAATCAAGAAATGCCCACCAACGGGCTTGTAAACAAGTTAATATATATATATAGGAAAATATTATATTGATGTAAAAAGTCTGATTTCTTTAAGGGAATCTAAAACAAGACTAAAATCTATAGTATCAAATAACTCTTTCAAAGTATTAATTGTGTAGTATCTTTGTCGCATAGGATCAAAGTCTACACATTCCAACAAGATATGTTTGACCGTTAACGGTGCAAAACAGGGTATACATTCTGGCAACTGCTCACCTTGTAATAAATATGAATGAGTACAGCGTGTATGCCCTATCCTGACCCTGGCTAGGACAACTTCCTCTCGACGAATGGGTCTACTAAAAGGACGCCATTCTCCGAGTAATGGTTTAATGGAATGGAGTTTATTGTTAACCGACAAGTCCCAAGCGCCTTGCCAAGAGTTACGAATATATGTGTTGATACAACTTTTAAAATCAGTATAAGGTAATTAGGTATTAGATATATGTAAACCTAATGCTGCCTTAGCAGCACTATCAGCTCTATCATTACCACGTATTCATACATGGCTTGGAAGCCAGCAGAAAATAATAACATTATCAACTATAAGAGAATTGTACTTTTCTAAAAGTTGAAGCACAACTGGATTATCATGCTTCATATTACCCAGTGCTTGAAGAGATGAAAGGGAATCAGAAAAGATTACGAAATGGTCAATTGCCTTAAGTTCAGCTGAGAAGATAGAGGCTTTGTCAGGCAGGCGGCTCTTTATGCTATGTTTGTGAACAACATCTGCTGCAGCTACATTGTCTCCATCTTTAGAACCATCTGTGTATATATGTTGAAAGTTACCGTATTTCGATTTAATTTCATTAAATTTGCTTTGAAAGATAGTAGGATCTGTAATGGATTTGTTATTATTACAAAGATCAAAAATAATTGTTGGTGTTTCCAAGGTCCACGGTAGAATTTGTGGTACTTTGTACTTGGCAATCAAATTTAGGTCGATTTCAGTGGACTCTTAATTTTGGTTTAATACGCAGACCAAATGGTCGAATGGCCTTCATTTTCGATCAAAAAGAGGTTCATAATTAGGATTAAAAACATTATCGAAAGTTGGATTTGAAGTGTTAGCTTGTAATTTAATGGTATACTGAAGGGCTAATTTGTCCCGTCTATGAGACAGTGATGGTTCATTAGCTTCAACATATAGACTTTCGGCTGGTGTACGAAAGGCTCCTAAGGCGAGTCGTAATCCTTGATTATGTATAGGATCGAGAATCTGCAAGTATGACTTGCGAGTCGATCCATATACTATTGAGCCGTAGTCCAGCTTGGATCTGATAAGAGATCTGTATAGTCGCAAGAGAGCTTTTCGATCTGCTCCCCAATTAGTGTTTGCAACAACTTTAAGTAAGTTAAGAGCTTTAAGGCATTTGGCCTTCAAGTATTTAAGGTGTGGTATAAACGTTAATTTACGATCAAAAATAAGACCTAGGAATTTACTATACTGTTAATCTTTATATTAAAAAGCGTGACAGAGAGTATGCTGCCCTGTGGAACACCCATCTCCTGTTCATGAATATCAGAGAGGGTTGAACCCATTCGGACACGAAACTGCCTATCATCTAAGAATGTCTCTATAAAAATGGGTAATCGGCCTCTAAGACCAAGGTCATGAAGATCATTCTTAATACCGTACTTCCATGAAGTATCATAAGCTTTCTCCAAGTCAAAAAATACTGAGACTATATGTTCTTTTTTATGAAAGCTTCCCTAATAAACGATTCAAATCTAATGAGATTGTCTGTTGTGCCTCGTTGGCGTCGGAATCCACTTTGATACTTTGTTGGATTCTTAATTAACTTGGCACAAGTGATCACCATAACAAGACGATGTGTCGCGCGCAAATACCTCTATGGTCAAGGTCACACGTGCAGTTCATAGGTCAAAAACAGGTACGCAATTTCGTGTCCGGACCGTAACGTCATAACCCATGCAGGGATGGCACAACTGATCACCATAACAAGAAGACGTGTCGCGCACAAAACCCAGGTCTGTACCTCAAAGGTCAAGGTCACACTTACAGTTCATAGGTCAAAAACAGGTACGAAATTTCGGATTTCTTACACAGCATTATGCATCTTATTCATACTTCACCCATATTGGGGGCATGGACTCTTATATATATATACATATTTCTGAGTGGTTTTGGTCAATTCTTACACATATAGCTATGCTGCTATGTCGGTCAATTCTTACACATATAGCTATGTTCCACACACTCCACCACCTCCCCCGCCCCACTCGAAACTCGATTTTATATATATAGATATATTTCTGTGTTGCTTTTTATCAATTCTTAAACATATAGCTATGTTGCCACCCCACCACCACACTTGAAACTATTTATTTATTTTTTATTTTTATTTTTTTACATATTTCTGTGTTGTTTCGGTCAATTCTTACACATATGTTGGTCAAATTTTACACATGTAGCTATGTTACCCCCCCCCCCCCCCCCCCCCCACACACACACACACACACACACCATCCTATACATCCCCCACACACACACCATCATCACCACCACCACCCACATGAATATTATGTCTGTGTTGTTTTGTTTATCAAATCTACACCTATATAAACGATGGGGGATTGTTTTCATTTTATCTTCCATTATTTGGATATTAAAATCTTAATTTTAATAATTGCCAGATATCCCCTCCCTCCCCGAGTTGCCTTTCGACCACAAATCTCTTTAAAATGACAGCAATTTTGGATTAAAAGTGATAAAAATAAATACATTTCACACCCTGTCCCAAATTTTACTATAATTTTTATGAGATTCTAACAATAACTTTATATCGGCCCGAGTTTCTATACCACCCACCATCCTCCCCAACCCCCACCATTGTTTTAACCTTGTTTTCTGAAGGTATATACTGGCTATATAATTTATTATTCTCTGAAAAATCGAATAGTCATGTTGCGCTGTTTGAAGATATGTACTGGCTATATAATTCATTATTCTCTGAAAAATCGAATAGTCGAGCTGCCCTGTTCTCCGACAGCTCTTGTTTCTTACATACTGTATATATTTAATGTTTTCTTGTAAAGTTGTATATTGTGATGAGACGTAGAATAATAAATAAATATAATGCAACAAAGTTGACTTGTGTTACGGGTCCAGCATCCCCAAAACAACTTTGCTCTTGCCGCGTTGTTCAATGTTTGTTTAGCTCACAGGGCGTAGCTTGGCTGAATTTGATGTGTAGGCCGGGTTTTAGGTGGGTCCGGGGGCATCCGGAATTTTTTTCCAGCTAGACTGTCGGAGGTGCGTTTTGGCGTATATTTCGTACCGGTGAATTTGTCTATAAGAGCATCAATATCCGTACTTTTTTTACCGTAAATAATATATCTTATAACTAAAAGGAAGCTGAAAACATTTAAAGTGCATTTTTGGCATTTCTAATTTTTCGATTTCTCAGAAAACAAATGTAGTACGCGGCCTATAGGAAGCTACGCCCATGGCTCATGTTGATTCTCGTGTTTTTATGTGTAGCGTAAATTATACCATACTTTGGTGACCTTTATCTTTGCATTAACCACACTCGACGAACTAAGTTATAGATATTCGTCTCGTGTGGTTAATGCAAATAGAAAGGTCACCAAACTATGGTGTGATTTACGCTACACATTAACACACGAGAATATCTATGACTTGCGGCAATTATGTGTCACGTGTCCAACATCCCAATACAAACATGACCTTGACCGGTTGACCTAGTTCTCAAGTTTTCTTGACTTTAATCAATGTCAAGTTTTTGCTCTTACCTTTATTTCTCACACAGTACAAGACCAGTGGTTGGCAAACTCGGACACGGTTGACAAGCTGTTAGTCATCTACAGATGATGGCGTCTGTTTCCGGTGATCTGCAGGTCAGGGGCGTAGCTAACCTGAAATATAGGCCTGACAAACGGGTGTGGGGGTGGCCCTTAATGTTGACCCTTATTCCCCTCCACCCACTCCCCCTCCTCAATCCGACTTCAGTGTTTTATTGCATTTTTTTGGACTTTCTATTATTATTTTTTATTTTTCAAATTGATGTCTAGGCCCGGCCTATATGGCCTAATAGTAGCTACGCCGATGCTGGTCAATATTTTGCATTAAGCTCATGGATTCAACATCCTTGCGGTGGTACTAATCGCCTTTAGTGATTGCCTATTTCTAGTTTTATTTTCTACTAAAAATCAGGTTCCAATGATATATAATTAATGAAAGTAGAATGTCAAAATTGTTCAAGTAAATTCTGGAAAAAAACTTTGATCGAAACATGCGCCACAAACCAAAAGGACCTGGATAGTAGGACCTGGATAAATATACCTGATACAGTACTGTACAGCATCTGTTTCCCGTTTTGACCAGAACACGGTTATTATAATATAAAAAAACATGACCAGCATAAGACTGGAATAAGATGCCATATTATAGACATGCTTTTGTGAGAAATCGTATGTTTGGAAAACACGCGATACATAAACACATGCAATATATATAATTCGTTATACTCATGCAATATGTTGATGCTAGGTCTACAGTAATTTAATTAATATATACACTGTTGTTTTAATACTGAGCATAGTACATGTGTTAAAGATAGAATGCACAAATTATAGCATTCTCTGGATGTAAGATAATTAGCATTCGTTTGTGTGTGTACTTACGTGTATGTGTATATGCACATGCATGTATATGTATATGTGTGTGTGTATATGTACGTGCAAATGTGTGGGTGTGTGCATGTATGGCATGCATCTACCCAGAATGAGCATATGACGGCATGTTTAACCCATATGTACATCAATTCAATTTGGGAGTGTCTTGTGCAAGCAATACATGTTTGTGTTGTTTTGTTTTAAACATATTTATTTTACATCGATTGCGAAACAAGTTCTTACAACTTAGATTAATCACTCTCGATGGCTTCCTGGGTAGATAACGTCGCCGCGACGGAGGATCGAACCCACGACCTCTCGATCAGGAGTTCGGCGCTCTACCACTGGACCACGCACTCCACTGTTTGTGTATCATTTATAATGAAGGATACACTAACATCTGCTGTTTTTACTTATTTGTAATCCATATGTTATTTTAATTGCTATCATATGATTTGATTTCCTGTTTGTTCATTGTCATGTTCACATTGTTATGAATATTACGACAATAAAAATATTCTATTCTATTCTAGTTCGTTCTAACGTCTTAATTGGTTACTTCGATTAAAGGGAATATTGGTTTATAATGGGCAGCTATTTTATGCCAGCATAATTGTATGCTTCGTAACTAATGAAAAAGAAGTCAACTCGGCCCCTGGTCAAGTGGGCACCTATTTGGTCAACACGGCACCCACAAAATAGTCAACTCGGCCCTGCTGTAAAATAAATGGTCAACTCGGTCCATAGTCAACTCGAGTTGACCACCATATATATATATGTGTAGTAGAAGATAATATAAAAAAACTGTGGTAAAATATACAAGGTCCCCCAAAAATAGTCAACTCGGCCACCCTGTAAAATAAATGGTCAATAAACTCGGCCCATAGTCAACTCGGCCCCCATATATATATATATGTAGTAAAAGATAATATAATATTTTTTTTGTAAAATATAAAGATTATTTTGATTGGTCATCATTTAATTTCAATATATTTTCCCATTTTAATGACCTGTTCTGGCCTGAAATAATGATACAAAATGAAATTAAACAAATCATTCAAGATATGAAAACTATTTGATTCAAATCAACCTGAGTACAGTACAGTACAGTACGTACTTAGTCGTAAGCAAACGAACTGGCTCTTAATTTCATCATCAGTCGTAAAGAAATGCGATAAAAAATAAGCATAAATTTATGATCTGGGACACCAACAAACACCTATCTAACATAAACAATATTAGGGGGCCGAGAGGACTAACATAAAATTCCATGTGGACTTTTCAAATACAACAGTAAAACATGATGAATCATTATAAAGGTTAACGGAAATTGCATTTTTGCTAAGATTTCGTAAAAATCAAGTGTGACTTTGTGACAATAAGATTGTGTAATGAACGATCATGAAGTCACCTTGTTTTATTTAGGCTACACAAAATACACACGTACACACACTGTAAATCCTTTAATGCTTAAATCGGAAAGTGCTAAATTAAGTTGGGATACTTTTTATATATAAAAACATAAAAAACAAATAAAAATAAACAGATTAAAAAAATCGCCAACAATCTTAAATGTACGTTATAACATAGGAGAAACCAGAAGCCGAGTTGACCAAAACGGGGCCGAGATGACTTGGGGCCGAGTTGCACACCATCGATGAAAAAGACTATAAAGTAGATGTTTACATTATGCGTTGAAACGGGCTATATTTGCGTAAATTTGGTGGTTCACGTTATCACGTGACTAGCGACACACAGACTAGGTACAGATCAAGCGGTAATTGACAAATAACACAGGTGTAGCCAAGTTCGATGACGGGTTGTGGATCCATCGGTATAGGGAAGGACACTTCTTTCCAGTGTTTGTGAATTGAAATTAATAAGGATTGTGACAGACTAGTGTAACATATTTAGACTATGGAATTAATTGAGAGTCTACGTAATCCTGAACTCGTTGCCAAATTCCAAAAGGTATGCGGGGTAGAACGATTGCCCGATCCACAAACCGACGCGGACGACGTAGACTCCTACCAGGGTGTCTTGTTCGACAGCACTGCCTCGTATGATAAATACGTCAAACGTCGACACAGTCATAGTTATGTTCTGCAGCAGAAATGCAAGGAAAACAACAACGACCGAGCAAATGATTTCCAACTTGAGAAAGAGGGCGTGCCGCCGTTCACGTCAGACGATTCCGATTCCGACAATTGCCAGGCCCTAGCTCAAGGTCGCTACAAAATCACCCCACACCGAATAAATAACAACCTGTTGTACTATGCATTCAAGATCGCCTCATTTTTTGGTGATGAGGCTTTCTATTTGACTTTCTTTCCATTTGTTGTATGGAATCTAGATGCTTTGATTGTCAGACAGACTTGCTATGTTTGGTGCATTGCAATGTTTTGGGGCCAGGGTGGCTAAAGATATCTTCCAATGGAAACGCCCCTCATACCCGGTGGTACGATTAGAAACGGACTTCGCCCAGGAGTTTTCAATGCCATCAACTCACGCTGTTGCTGCTTCGTCGATACCTCTCGTGCTGGCATATACGATCATAAACAGATACCAGGTACAGTATGATAAAAGATTCTCTTACGAGTTGTCCTGAATTTCCAAATATACTGTACCCACCACGCCTCTAACATGCCCACATTTTTTCGGGACCCCAACTACTTAAGGGTAGATTTTGGTCAAGCATTTGCCGTTTTACTATTTGACTGTTTAAATGAAAAGTACAGACCTCTGTCCCACACGGCTTCCCTTCCCAAGGGTGTGATGAATGTGTTCCATCCGACCCGCAGAGCACCAAGCTTATGGAGGGACAGGAAGGAGGATATTGTAACACATGGGTTGTTCATTACATTAAGTTCAGAAAAGAAAAGCTAATTATGGCTACATGGCAATATTTATTGTAATTGGAATATAAAGGCATGTTCGCTGTTATTTATAAATAAGTTATTGGGACACCTGATTTCTGTCGGTTAGTCTAACGCTGCTAATCCGATGACTCTGGCAGGTTGTCCTTAGATGAATCTAACAGCTTGTCCTATTGTTTAATTGGATTTTGTACTACTACTGATCATTTAATAAGTAAATTACAATAACAAATAACTGATCTGAAGTTAGTTTGATTAAGCTATTGTTACGTTGGCTGTGCACAGGCCACAGATGTAAAGGACAAGGTATGATAAGGGGGGTATTTTGGCCCCAAATATGTTCAAATGCAAAAAATTATATTTAAATATAATCTGTTGTGTATCAGTCAAAGCTCTAACCTTAAACAGTTAAGTTTTTCATAACCTGTGACTGTTATAATAAAAACAACTAAAACTGGGATAATAACCAGAAGCAGTTACTACCACAAAATCATTCAAGTTTAGATGCATTCTATCTTCTGTACAGGAATTTTCCCTGTATATATATAATTTTCTACAGGTAGGGTGATTATTCAACTTTATAACCATGCAATAAAATTCTATGAGCATCGATGAAAATCCAATGCACAAAGCCTCTGAAGTTAGCTACTGTTATGCAATAAATTTCATTAAAAATCATTTTGTAGGTACCAACATGACAATTAATGAACAACAGCTAATTGGATCTTGATGAAGATGTATTTATCCTTAATAATAAGTATTCAGACATAAATAAACACTGCACATTTGGCAACTATTTCGATTTATTAGCAAATGATCTTGGTAACTGATTTAGGTTACAACTGGTTATTAGGGAAAAGTATCTGCTACTCTAAACCAAAGGGGGATAATAATTTGGCATTTTAATAACTTCCAGCAGTTATAAAACTTGTAACTGTTTAAGGTTAGAGCTCTGACTGTGTATGTTGAAGTAAATTGATCATATTCTATCTTCAAAAGATATTTTTTATTTATCTAGAAGAATTAACAGGGTCTATTTTGTAGATTTTGGACCTTTCTGTGGAAGATTTTGATCCTAAAAATATTATACAAAGCGCACCTCCGAGCACACAGTATTTTGGCTGGTGATGCATCCCTATCAAGTACCTATTTCAACAAAAAATCAGCTGTGCTCGAGGGTGCGCTCTGTATTGCCAAGATCAAAAACTGATTGAAAACTGCTGAAAATGAACACATATGTCATTTTCTGAAAGAAAAGGCCTTGTTTTTGAGGCTCTTAAACTCATTTAGAGCCTTCAAACGTACTTGTAATGAGTTTTTATAATTATTCAGTTCATTTGTAGCTAAACTAGATATTCAAAACTTGTGCATTAAAACTTTCAGTATATACTATATGGGGCCAATTTTGCCCCTTATCATACCGAGTCCTTTGTCAACATGCTGCGTGTGCGTGTTCTTACTTACATATTTCCTTTTATTTTTTAATCAAAGTGGGTGACACCAGCATGGCATGTCCTCCAATTAAATCTGCTTCTTTCCATTGCTGGTGTGACATCATACATGTGATATCTCCCGCCGGGAGCTAATTTCTCCCGGAATTTCCCAGCCTCCCGCCGGGAGCTCCATTTCTCCCGGTATTTTCGGCCGAGTTCCAAAATTTCGCTATTTGCGAATCCTTTTGGGTAATTGCTATGATTTATTGGATCAAGATTGAGTTTTCGGAATGATAGAAAAATAAACACCAACCGTCTTATCTATATCTGTGAAAACATTGCCCCTGGGCAGGTAATTAAAAGGATTAGCATGTGAGCTAATTAGTTTATTGTGTGAAAATAATGATTGAACTGTTTGTTTATGACGCGTGGCGGCGATATCTGTAATGTCCAAGGGAGATTGATAGAAATGTACTGACTATAAATGGGATGATGGTAATTACCGAATTCAGCATCGATTGATATTTGGTATGTTAATTGGATTAAAATTATAATTGAGGACAATTAAAAGACGACGATTTCAACTAATTGATTGCAGTTTGTCATGATTAGAGAAGTGTTTTGTTTGTGTATAAAATGGGATGCATCTTCATTATGTGCTATGCTTAGCTATGCTTAATTAAATGCTATACTTAATTATATGCTATGCTAACATGACATAAACGGTTTTGTATGTAGAAAATATCGTGTTTTTATGCTGATTTACCCCCTTTATTAAGGTTTATATCAGAAAAAGAAGCTACCGGTACGCGTTAAAATTTGAAAATAAAAACCTCCCTGGTTTTTGTCAAATCTCCCTGGAAAAAAAGTCAAATCTCCAAGGTAACCCTCCTGAAAATATCACATGTATGTGACATGTTGCAGAGGTTAATGTTTTTAAAAAATAGTCCTGTACTAAACAGTTCTTAAATGGACACTCTCCTTATTAAAGTAGTGCATATATTGAGTAAGATAAGACATGCACATGACTGTAACACTCAGATTTTTATTCAGTGAAATGTGCGCATGAAACATGAGAATAGACCCTGGTCATTCATATGTCTGTCGTAATAAATAAAAAACTATTGTTTGTTATCATAGCTGGGACCACAATGTTTACATTTGTGTTGCTCACGTGACATCCTTTAGTGCATTATAATCACATTATGTCTTGCATCATGTGAATTTATCTATATATTCTGCTGCACACCCTCACGGGTAACTTCGAGCAGTTTACAGCGTATATATAGCTCTATTGGTTACGGTAATGTGTTCATGCAGCGTTTTTCGATTATTTGTAACCCTGAGTGTTATTTTAGTTTTAGTTTTTTTACCACTATTGAATTCTGTCACGTCTTTTTCTGCCCATTTTGGGAAAAAGACCCTGGACAAATTGGGAAAATTGACGCCGTAAATTTTGCCCAATTGGGAAACAATTTAATCGCTTTACGCCTCAAATTGGGAATTTTCATAAGTGAGTTGTACATAAATATCAGGTTGTTTTAATTGCCTGGTTTCAATACATGATACTTGATTTAAATAGTGTTATTTTTATAGTATTTCCTTGTAAACATTTGTATATTTGACCTGACTTTGTAAATAAAATAAAAAATAAAAAAAAGGAAGGGGAATTTTATTTCAGAATTGGGAAAAAACAACTACAGTGCTTTGGGGGGTATAGAATCACTTGGGTTAAACGTCTCATTTTAAAATGAAAGGAAAATGTTTATTTAATTTCTGATTTAGATTTACCTTTTTAGTTGTATGATAGCAAAATTTCTAAAATTATTGTCCTGAAGCTGTGATTTTTTAATAGGCGTTTTTGCACCAATATTTACATAATTTCATTTTATCCTTAAAAGTGTCAATATTCAACAAGTTACCTTAAATGATGATTGCATTTTGACTTTTGTCCCTAACATTTGTTAAAACAGCAAATATTTATTTCTGAGTTTATTGTGACAGTATGAATTGTTCATTTCAAAAACACACTTCATTCAGGTAGTATAGAATCATTTTTTCTGAGAGGTGTTGCACGTAGTGATATATTTTACATGGAAAAATTTCCCAAATAATTTCACCGCTGAATAAATGTATGCTTATATGATATATCTTCAAGCCTGGAAAGTTTTAAAATAATCTAAATTATATGAGCTGAGAAAATTTATTTTAAACAGGAACTGATTCGTTACTACCAATGATTCTATACACCCCAAATCACTGTATATCTGGCATTGGGAACGGGTCCGATAGTCGGACCCGTGAGAATAGTAGAAAAAGGCCTGTCTGTCTAAACATTTTGTTTCTATTCAGTAAATATTCAATAATGGTAGTTGTCTAATGTTTGTCAACATAATTATTTTTTTTCTTAAGCTAAAACCGTTTAAGTCTATTCTTCCTCATTTTATACAATCAATATATTTACATGCACATTCAAAATGTTTACAATAGTTGACATGGTTGGTGTGAATGAAGCATAGAATAAAGTGTTTACAACAAAATATATGGAACGTGATACATTACTAAACCCGATCTTGTACCTTCAGGCACCTATGCTATGACTTGCTCATGTAACCGACATAACCAGATGAATAAAATTAAACTATTTCATCGAGGAGTATATACAATATCTGGTAAATGTCACGCACAGTAATGACACAGATTTTGCACTGCCTACTGTATTGACTTTCTGAAACTTACCCAGTAATTGTATTGCAAGCTATAATGTACTGTTGACTGACATTATTAGCTCCAAGTGTTACAATCTGACATAACACAATGTGACATCATAGATTTGTGGATTTTTTATTGGCCTTAATTTTGTACACTTATGTTACTGAGCTTCATATTGCATTTCAGCGAGATTTAACTCTGGACTTATGTATAATGACACGTTTTTTTTAAAAAATTAAAATTAGCATCTCAGTCTATTTATAGTTATAATTTAAACCAGTGCTTGCATAATAAAATACAATTTTGAGTTTTTTTTTATTTTGTTATTCTTTTTTCTTTTTTTTCTTTTTAAACATATTTATTTTACATCGATTGTGAAACAAGTTCTTGCAACTTAGATTAATCACTCTCGATGGCTTTCTGGGTAGAACTAGTACTAAGCAATGTGGATTAATTATCTTGCTCAAGGATAAATTTTGTTATTCTTCCATAGGTTTAATTTTATTATTGGTGTAATATATAATGAACATTTAGTAATATGTAAAATCAGTTCACTTTGAATTAATGTTATAATTAATATTGAAAAAATGCAACCCCATGTGGTTCTGGTGCAAAGAAAAGGGCCACTGCATATCCCCTTGGAGGTGTCCCCCCCCCCCCCCCCCCCCCCCCCCCCCCCCCCCCACACACACACACACACACACACACATTCATGTTCATTTTATCATTTTTTGTAGGTCTTCATCATGACCCCTGCATTGTTTCAGATGCCATCTGCTCAAATCACTAGAGCAGTGGCAGAAAAACAATAAACGTGACTCCAGCGTAAATGGAGTGTCTACAATACATGGAGGATGAGCTTGGCATGTTCATTCCTGTTAGGCGCCATATAACCTTTCATGTGTTGGTGCGCCTTAAAACCCCAATTCAATTGAAAAAATGCAAATTATGTAGGGAAAGTAACAAGACTGCATGAGTTTTACACAAATCAAGATTGTGGTGTTGGGGTTTGGGGAATGCGGTGGTCCAGTGACTAGCACGGTAGACTCTGAATCAGAAGATCACAGGTTTAAGCCTTCCCAGCTCGGTTTGTTTCAGTTAATTTTTCGATGTGTCCTTCTACAAGACCCTTGCACAGCCAGTCTTCTGTTCGATGGAGATGATAGCAAGACGACATTTTTTTAAGGTCTAGGGCATTCCTCTGCCCTGCGTAGGTTCGTGCCCTCTGGCGGAGATATGTCTGATGAGAAACTTAAGTCAAACTTGAGCTTCATCTTACCTCCATCTGCGATTGCTGTCCCACTGTTTATAAATAACAGACAGTCCATGTCCAAATAACTGCCGAATAGCTGACATTTTCACTTATCAGATAAAAACAAGAAAACACCTTATTTTCACTTATCAGATAAAAACAAGAAAACACCTTAAGTGTTTATGACTCTTTATATCTTAAATTTCTTCTTGTTCATATATATCAGTTTACATACATAAAATGTACATTGTGATAATCTCTAACAAACCCCACTCCCCACACCCCCTTTGAATTTTTGGTCTCAAATAATTGCTCCCCTTTTCAAAAAAGTTGCGACCCCAGGGCGTTTATTAGGGATCATAAAGTATCCAGCCAAAACAATCAGCCCTGGTTCCCCATTGAACAACAGTTTATCCATGTAGGGGTGTGTCTTAATCTGGAGCATCGTCCGTCGGATGGGGACGTAAACCGGGCGGTCCAGTGTAACGGTCTATCCTCCGAGCTCGTTAAAGAACCATAGGAATCTATTTGATAATATGAGTAGGACACGGTTCCCGGATTCCTATGTATCCTTCCCCTCTCTCTGGGGCAGCTCTAAATAATCTATACTGTGTTGTTGAGCCATTAAACGACATTCATGTTCATAATCTGGAGCAAGGGCATGACCAGTCTAGGCCAGAAATTTAGGGAGAGTTCTCCCTCAAGTTATTATAATCTCATGATAAACCTCAGCTGATATGAAAAAAATATCTCATGTTCCTGCTCAGTCAATATGAGAAAATTCACCATGATCAGCCTCAGTTAATTTGAGCAAATATCTCATGGTCATGCTCTGTCAATATGAGAATTTTTTTCATGATTAGCCTCATTTAATATGAGAAAATATCTCATGTTCATGCTTGAAGTTAATATGATAAAGGATCTCATGATCAACCTTAGTTAATATGAGAAAATATCTCATGCTCATGCTGAGTCAATATGAGAAAATATCTCATGATCAGCTTCAGTTAATATGATAAAGGATCTCATTATCAGCCTCAGCCAATATGAGAAAATATCTCATGCTCATGCTGAGTCAATATGAGAAAATATCTCATGATCAGCTTCGGTTAATATGAGAAAATATCTCATGTTCATGCTTGAAGTTAATATGATAAAGGATCTCATGATCAACCTTAGTTAATATGAGAAAATATCTCATGATCATGCTGAGTCAATATGAGAAAATATCTCATGTTCATGCTTGAAGTTAATATGATAAAGGATCTCATTATCAGCCTCGGCCAATATGAGAAAATATCTCCTGTTCATGCTGAGTCAATATGAGAAAATTTCACATGATCAGTTAATATGAGAAAATATCTTGTGTTAAGGCTTGAAGTCAATATGGGGCTGGCGTGGCGCAGTCGGTAGCACGGCGGATTTGTAACCGGAGGCCCCGGGTTCAATCCTCCGTGGTGCCACTGAGTTCCGTCTGTGTGTTCTTGGGCAAGACACTTTACCTTAGCCTCGTCCGTCGGATGGGGACGTAAACCAGGCAGTCCCGTGTATCGGTCTATCCTCCGAGCACGTTAAACCGAGCACGTTAAAGAACCATAGGAATCTATTGGATAATAAGAGTAGGGCAGGTTCCCGGATTCCTATGTATCCTTCCCCTCTCTCTGGGGCGGCTCTAAATAACCTATACTGTGTTGATGAGCCGTTAAACAACATTCAATTCAATTGAAGTCAATATGAGAAAATATCTCATTATCTGCAGCCTTTGACAGTCAATATGAGAACATATCTCATGATCAGCCTATTAGTTAATATGAGAAGTATGCACATGAATCATCGTTGCTCTGTCAGTATTTGATTTACGAAAATTTGAGAAATCATGACAGTACAAATCACCTATTCTGAGCACAACAGATTTATTGAATGCCATGTATAGAAATCTTAACCTTTTTTCCTATTTGGGGAGGCGGGGAGAGCCCCGGCCACCTTCCCCGCAACTCTGATTATGAATCTGCACTTACTGATCAGTCTCATTCAAAAACATCACTGGACTATGGTCATTGTGTATGCTTATATATAATTAATTATCACTGTATTTGTTTCATCCCATCCTACTAGGTTACTTACACCCTGGTAGTACCAGGATATATTTACCATATACCCCCTTCTAAACGCACATGGGGCATTTATATGAGGCCATTTTATCAAGAAAACCAACTTATATAATTATGTATGTACAGTATAAACAAAATGGCAACATGGGAGTAAGCAATTTCTCTGTGTTAAAAAAAGAAGACCCTGTTATGTCTCTAAATGCTTGAATTCAATGAGAGATGTAAAATTCTTATATAACACTCATGAGTTAATTTTCCTGACAAAATAGGAAAGGGGGAGCGTTTAAACGGGGGTATATGGTATGTGAAGATGTTGTATTTAAGCTAGCTATTGACCTCTTGTTTTGATTACATATTGCAAAATTCATTTCTCACCTCTACATTATGACACATATGATATATAATTAGATATGATTAATGTTACTAGTTAGATTATATAGATTAATGTTAATAGATAGATTATATAGGTGAAAGTTCAGGGCAATTGTCACTCGGTGACCATCTCATCATGATAGCAGTTGTTCATAACTAAATTTAATTCACACGGCTCATTAATAATTGATTTTAAAATAAGATCAAGAAAGCAAGCAATTATGACAATATCATTTTATTCTAAAAAGTCTAATTGGCATATAATTTTTTTTTTTTTAGCAGAGCTTATGGGATGGTGAGTCATTCGTCTTCCGTTAACTTTTGCCTTGTGAACACTCTAGCACTTTCATTATTAATCGTTTTTAAAAGGGTCTTCATATCAATGAAAGCTCGGAAAAGTTCGAAAACCAGCCAATCGGATTAGTTTCACCGGAGTTATGGCCCTTGTTTTTCTGAAAACCCTTGTGAACACTCTAGCATCTTTATTTATTATTTGATCTTTATCAAACTCGCACAGATTGTTAATATCAATGAAAGCTCAAATAAGTTCAAAAACCAGCCAGATTGGATTCAGTTTCACTGGAGTTATGGTCCTTGATTTGCCTAGAAATGCAGTCTTCAGCCTTGTGAACAATATAACACCTTCATTTATTATTTGATCTTTACCAAACTTGCACAGATTGTTAATATCAATGAAAGCTCGGCCAAGTTTTGATAACCAGCCAGATAGGATCAGTAACACCAGAGTTATGGCCCTTGTTTTTCTGAAAACCCTTGTGAACACTCTAGCATCTTTATTATTATTTGATCTTTACCAAACTTGCACAGATTGTTAATATCAATGAAAGCTCGGCCAAGTTCGAAAAACAGCCAGATCCAAAAGCAAATTTTCAGGCACAAAACTTAAGTCCTGACCTTGAAGGGAAGGTCAACTTGAAACAGTTATTGACATACTATTATCCTGATCAAGCTTCCTACCAGGTCGCAGCTTCCTACATGTATCTCAAATGGTCATTCCAGCCCTTTTTTCAGTTTAAAACTAAGTCATGACCTTGAACTTAAAGATGAAGGTCAAATTTCAGACATTTAGTGACATTCTCTCATCCTCAACAGTCTTCCCTAAAGTTCCAGTCATTTTCAGGCAGAACAAATTTAAAACTGACAAGTCCTGACCTTGACCTTGTTTAACAATGTCAGCATTTATACTCAGTATGCTAGTATAACATCTAATTACCCACATGAAATGTTAGGTGAGTGCACCTGCAGGCCCAGAAATGCTCATTTGGACCTCTTTGTTTAGTGCTTCAGGGGCGTGGCGCAGTCGGTAGCGCGGCGGATTTGTAACCGGAGGCCCCGGGTTCAATCCTCCATGGTGCCACTGAGTTCCGTAGGTATGTTCTTGGGCAAGGCACTTTCCCTCAGCCTCGTCCGTCTGATGGGGACGTAAACCGGGCGGTCCCGTGTATCGGTCTATCCTCCGAGCACGTAAAAGAACCATAGGAATCTATTCGATAATAAGAGTAGAGCAGGTTCCCGGATTCCTATGTATCCTCCCCCTCTCTCTCAGGGCTTACACTGGCTATTTGTTTCTTTGCGCAACTACTTTCGCCAAATGAAAAAAATTAAGAGCCAAATTAAAAACATTGGAGTCAAATATTTTCATATTGGCACAAACTCTCAGTGCTCACACTGTCCAGTTTCAATTAAAAAGGAGTGAGTGCCCTCTCAAATTTTTAATTTTTTAGATCTCTTTAGGTAACCCTCTTTCTAGATAAATAAATGATTACACTTCGAAAATAGAAAAAAACAACACTGAAGTTTTACTTCTTTCATTTTAACAATATTGTTTTATTTCCCATGCAAATTATATGTTCAGTACACTGTAAGGAAGTTTATAATCAGGTAAATCATAGATTGAGTCATAGATAGCAGAGGTTTTATGTGTGACTGAGGTATTATGTAATAACAAAAAAAAAGAGAAACAGTAAAACAATTTAAACAAATAATTTAAATTTTGGTCTGTGGGGTTGAGCTGTTATAGGACAAATTGTTCTTACAAAACCTGGTAATTATAGGAAGAAAATCATCCAGCAAAGTGTGTATACGTTGTCATATTATTATAAAAATATAAGACGATACAGTGCGTGTGTGTGTGTGTATTTCTAAGGATTATAGTCCCTCCACCTACGACAGGCGTCCTACCTGACGATTATAGGCACAATGTCTGGACTTTTATCTGTGTGTTGTTGTGTGATGTGATGATATGTCTACTTGAAGCAGCGAACTCAATGGTTTCTTTATAGTGCTGCCACACTGGAATACCACGCCGTAGTAGACATGATACCCCCACCCGCCAGTCACATTATTCTGACACTGGTCAATCAGTCGCAGCACTACCCATTATTTGCTCGTCAGGCAAGGGTTACAAGTGACTACTCCATTTTTAAAGTCTTTGGTATGACGCGGTCGGGGGACTCGAACCCACGACCTCCCGAATGCAAGGCAGACGCTATAACCACTACACCACAATGCTTCGGTAGACGATACAGTGCGATGTTTTAATCCGTTTTTATAAACTTACAACTATGAAAAATGATCTTGTTTACTCTGTCGGCCGCCATTTTTAATTTCTGTGTTGGTCATGTGACTAGCATGTGATCAAGAAAGAATAGATTATATTGTAAATAAAACAAAAAAAATAACAATAATTCAGTTAGTTATACTTTTAATTGAAACAGTTATAAAACAAATATACTGACAATGGTCAACTGATCAGTACGTAAACTTGGTCGATTAATTAGGCGTTTAAAAAGTGAAAGTAGAATTCTGTATAGTAAATGCAACGGATTCTCTGATTGCCGCATATGTGGATAAATAACACCGTTTCTAATTGGCTGCATTTGTAATTAGATCTTGCAATCTTGGCTGTGTACTTGAGGTGTGATTACTGGACAATGGTCATGCCAGTTATCGAACTAACAAACACTAATTACCAAACATGTAGGTATTTCACAGCAGGGGGCTTGAGACAGGATTACAGGATGTTTATTGAGTCACTGGTCACTGTGGTCCAATAGTCAGTTTTACAGTAATTGGTCATGCGTAAGATGCGTGTTAGACTGGGTATCGTTTTTTTTACTCGTATCGAGTGTCCTCTATAGAAATAATTAACACTGTACCCATCTTTATTTGGGTCGAAAATGCTTGTGTAATTGAAAAAAAAAGGATTTTGATTCTTTTGCGCAAATCACTTCCGCAAATTTGTTTTTTCTTGCGCCACATTTCATTCTTATGCGCATTTGGCGCCATTTGCGCATCCCAGTGCGAGCCCTGTCTCTGGGGCGGCTCTAAATAACCTATACTGTGTTGATGAGCCGTTAAACAACATTCAATTCAATTATTCAGGGGCTTAATTGCTGATGCAATCAGTTGTCATTTAAATTACTCAAGGTCGCATATCGGCAATGTATAATCTACCATATATTAAGAAATAATTAAGTTATCTGAATCAGACATGTCAGACTTACATATTGACTACCATGCACGTGACTGATACCCGAATTCAAATAGTAAACTATCGGAAATTATCTATATCCTTGACGTGTTGACAACATGTTGCGGATCTTTTTCTCGGTCATCTGTACTGTTGATTCATGCATTTAAATTGACGCACACTCCACTCATTTTACATACCTCGATAAGACCATAATAAAGTAATTGCTAGATTTCATCTGTTTTTTTCCCTTTCTCAAGTTAAGTAGTATATATAAATATATAGAGGATATTTGTTGGTTTGGATTGAATATAGGATTTATTTTCATCGAGAAGTGAGAAAACTTTTATTTTCATGAGTGCTTTAGCTCAAGTGAAAATATGTTTTCTCACTTCGAGATGAAAATAAATCCTATATTCACGAAAAACCAACAAATATTGTATTTATTATATACTTCTTATCATGCAACACTACCAAACTGTTTCAAACAGAAATACATTTCGTTCTGACAGTTCCAATTTAACGTATTTGCGGATAAATTTTGTAATGCCAGCGCGTGAGGCATTTACATATATTTTTTTTAGTGCGCATAGAATATAGTTCTAAACTTTGACACGAATTTTGACTGTTATAAGCAAATGTAGAAAAAAGTAGTTCCATTTTTTCTGGCAGTGAGAATATAAACAATGAGAATATGAGGTTTATTCTAATCATACATTCCACTATTTCACTGGGAAGTACTATAATAAATTTAAATATATATATATATATATAGATATTTTGTCATGCCCCCGGTCTCAAAGAGCCAGAATGCATATTAATTATAAGTACTCAGACTGAAATCATTCTGTCCGTCCGTCATTCTGAGAGTCTTCTTAGGGTTACAAACCTTGTGAAGTCTGCCATCATTTCTTGACCGTTGGCCATGAAACTTGGTCAACTTATTTGTGAGAATGTGGACATGATTATTATGAAAGAAATTTTGACTGAGTTAATTATGACCCCTTTTACGACTTGTGAAAAATCCTCACAAATTGTTGTATATTCCCCTTTTGGGGCAAAAAATCACGTTATAATTATGGTATCGTTTTGTGCGTCCGCTGTTCAAGTTTCTGTCCGTGCTTGATCCAATTTAAAGGGAATGTAGCGACACAGCCAAACCATCTTTATTATTGAGAGTTCTGAAAAACTTGAATAAGGATGAAAGAATTATCAAAATAGAATGATAAACAAAAGAAGATATGATCATTTGAAGTTTCTGTTGAAACGGATATGGAAGCGGCCATTTTGAGAGCTATGACATCATGGTTCTAAATTACCATATATGGAATATTTATAAATATGAAAATTTACTGATTAATAGGGATAAAATGACAGCAGCTGTATGAAAAATATAGAATACTAATTAAGCAATAATGATTTATATGACCAGTAAAAAAATGCATTCATTTGCAGTGATTTTCTTTGTTTTAAATGATATTTATCAATATTCCATATATGGTAATATGGAACTATGACATCATAGTTCTAAAAATGGCGGCTCCCATAATGGTTTTAGAATAACCTTTAAATGGTCATATCTTTTTTGTTCATCATCCGATTTTGATAATTATTTCACCTTTTCCCAAGTTTTTCAAAACTCTCAATAGTAGAGCTTGTTTGGCTGTGTCGCTACATTCCCTTTAACAATATTTTGTATATGATGATGCCCCATATTGATTTGGGGTTAAAAAAAAGGCTTTTAATGTTTTCAACCAGACTTCAACCAAACCTCCTGAGGCACGTTCAGTTAAATGACTAATGAAGCTCTCGTCCAATCAGTAGAATGGTGTACTATTGTAATTATAAGTATGGCTTCGATCCCCGGACACGCACACACGCAAGTGATTTAACAGTCAGTAGTACAAAATATTAGACGTCGTACTGCAGTGTTTGTGTAACCTGTGTATGATGGCAGGCACTTAGGGATCAATGTTTGTCATTCTTCTGTCATCATCGTCCGTCTTATAATCCGTCACACTTAAACCTGCGGGCCATTACTTGAAAAGTGTTTGACATATGTTTATGACACTTCATAAATACCTTCATTTTACCCCAATGAATGTTGTTACATTATCACATATCCAATAACTCTTGACATTCATTTTGGCAGAATAATGCCCGTTTTCCTAAAACTAAATGTTGGATAATAAATTGTCAGTAAACCAAGGGTTGACCTGCAACTTGCTCTTGCTCCAAAATTGATAAAACATTGACCTACCTCGAAAAATATTTGACACTTCACCTACATTTTCATTTTACCCCAAGGAATGTCTTTAAACACGTCCGGTAACTGAGACTGTCCGAGTTTAATTGTGGCAGCGTTATACCCCTTTACAAAAAACTTGATAGAAATGAGCAAATGTAGGTCGGACACAAGTGTTCTATGGAACACCCTTCTGGTTATGAATTGAATTGAATGTTGTTTAACGGCTCATCAACACAGTATAGGTTATTTAGAGCCGCCCCAGAGAGAGGGGAAGGATACATTGAAATCCGGAAACCGTGCTCTACTCTTATTGCTGAATAGATTCCTATGGTTCTTTAACGTGCTCGGAGGATAGACCGATACACGGGACTGCCCGGTTTACGTCCCCATCCGACGGACGAGGCTAAGGGAACAAGTTGCCCAAGAACCTTCGGGTTATGAATGACTGAAAGGAACGTATAAGAATTTCAAACAAGGTGTAACAAAAACACAATTAATTTCCTGGATACTGTCTTATAATACAGAGTTTATTATATATAATATATAATCTCTGATTACTTTTAAAACGAGAGATATCATGCAGAATTTAAGCAATGCCCAAATCTTATTTGACCTTTTTTTTTTTCATCAGATATTCAACCACTTTATTAAGTTCAAAATAAACAAGCAATTACCGTCGAAGAATTAAACAAAGACCTGCCATACGATAAGACGGTGCTAGCTGGGTTATAGCCTAGCAATCTGTAGGCAGATACACTTCAAATGAAGAATTAATAAAACCTGATCTGATTGGAAACATGCTTCCTAAATGGCTTGCATAAGATTGAGTTCGAAAAAAAAAGTTCTTTATTTGGGAGAGAGGTGTGTGTAATAGTTCAGCTTTGCTTGTATTTGTGTTGGTTGTCTGCTCCACTTGATCCCCTTATATGGTATCCTAGGGTTTTAATCAAGTCCTAGTAAAACAGCTCTAAGGGCCAACCATAAAGAACTTTTGTTTACTGAAATTGCTGTTTCCCTACAAACAAGGTCACATTACCTAAGACTTTTTATATGAATTCTATATCAAAGTTTTTTGGCCTATTTATATACAATGTAGAACATATCTAATTTCATGACTGTCTTCTATGTACCACTTATGAAATGCAATGTCTCGAATCAGTAAATAAGTTATTTTTAAGGATGAGAGGATGTTCCTTAAGTACATGTAGGTGTAGGGGCACAGGCAAATGCAGGTGTACGTGCACAGGCAAAAGACAGTCTTTGAATTGACATTTTTGTGTCACTAGCCCAATTTCTTATACATACTCAATGAAAACCCGTATATTTTCCTTTAGCCAGACTACATAAATTAAAAAAAAATCACTAGCCTGAATGACAGTTTACTAGCCCCGGGCTTCGGGCTAGTGGGTTAATTCGAAGACTGACACGATCATTGAAGGTCACACATTGTTCTGAAAGGATTTCTCTTGAAATAGAGGATGTAAGCATAATTGTAAGTGCATAATTAAGATGAGATTAGTGATTCAGACAATCGGCGGAAATTTACAATTGTTCATCAATTCAGTTACATTCGGTTGGATATAATAGATTGGACGTCTCCATGGCCAAGGGGTTAAGTTGCGTTGTAACCATCTCGCCTCTCACCGATGCGGGTTCGAATCCCACTGGGAGCTCGACTTGTAAGTGAGGAAGTGTCGATTCTTACGGATAACGGGAGGTGTACAGTACTGCTTCTACCCAGGATAAGTGGGTGGTCTGCCTCCACCTCAAAAAAATTGACCGTCATATATAACCTTACATGTGTTAAAGGTGACATAAAACACCATACAAACAAACAAAACAAATACACTTTGGCTGGCCATAGATTGCGTTATTAATGTTTATTTGATCATTTAGCAACAGAGAAGAACATGCAATTCTTCCGGTTTAGATTTCTGAATTTGCCAACGGGAAATAATCTACATTGATAAAACGTCGCAATATTAAATATAAAAAAAAGAAATTATTAAAAAAATCTAAATTGATAAAAATTAAATGTTTTCAGAGAATATCTAAATATTGTGACGTTTTATGTTATAGACCATATATGGCATATTGACAAATGTTTTTTTAATCTTTTTTTTGGAGAAATAAAAATTAACGGGGCTGCATGACAAAACGGGGGCGGGTGGGGATGAGAATCCAGCAATTTAATTTATTATTGCCTAATCTCAAAAATTATGCATGAAAAATCACATGATATGTCTCTGTCGTATTGGAATTTCCAATAAGAGGTTTATAATTTAATCTTCCTTATGACAAAATATTAAGTCATTTATACCCAGTATGTCAATGGATTGTACTCTTGTCTCCATAAATTTTATATTATATCATAAATTAATCTCTTAAATAAGAATAAATCCCCTTTCAAATCCTTATTGTCAAGATCTTAGTTATACTGTTTAGTTATGGTAGCCTGAATATGCACTAGATATTAACCTCACTCATGATCATATATCGAAACAGGATATATTGGTTAAACTGGTAAACATTTTCTATTCTAAGGACACTCTTGTGTTTACATAAGGCCTTGTTATAGATCCAAGATATGCTACAATGCAGCAGGTGGCTCATAGGTGATAATAAATTAGCAGGGTGATTCCATAATTCAGTTAAAGCTGAATTGGTCAGGTATATACATGTAATGGGACCTGTGATTGACAGATTATTCCCGACTCATGCCATAATGGCCCGGCATGTTGCAGTAAGGCCATAATAAATTAAATCCCAGTTTTTTTAATTTGATAAAAAAAATTGCTAAAAGTATGAAACACTATTAAAACTAAAAATGTGTTTTCAATCTTGGAAGTACTCAGTAGTATATTTTACTATTTTTGTCTTGACAGTTGTTCCATTTGTCGTATAAAATAAAAAATAAAATTTCACCTCCCGGGCCTATTTTGAAATAAATTTGGATGAGAAACTAGCAATTAATTTATTATGGCCTAAGCTATATAACTGGCCCTGAATACATGTACAATGTAACAGGACTTAGGGGTGCCGCAGACTTGTGATAAAATGGCCCTGCATATGTATTGTATTGTAACCCAGGTGAATTTATGCTACAGAGCCATTTATTAGAGGTTAATATACGACCGTTTGTTTGTTTGAATGGTGTTTTACGTCATTTTTTGCACATTTTAGGCCATATATGGCCGATTTGTTTGAGGCAAACCACTCACTTATTCCTGGGTAGAACCAGTACTGTATACCTCCCGCCATCCATAAAATCAAAACTGTCTCACAAGTTGAGCTCCCAGTGTGATTCGAGCCTGCAGCAGTGAGAGGCGAGAAAGTTTAAAACGCAACGATGTTAGCCCCTCGACCACTGATTCGCCTGGTCAAAGTGTGCCTTTTGTTGATAATGACTCAAATATAGTGCCGTATGTGAGCCGTTATCGACAAAAGGCACACTGCGGTCGTTTATTTGCCTTTTTATTACATACCGGCCCCGTGCGGTTCCCGGGGGGTCCGTTTGGTCACGGGGCAAAGATTAGGGCCACTGCAGATCCCTTTGGAGGGGTAGGCAGAGTGGTAGAATCCCCCCAAATTCATGTTCATTTTATCATTTTTTGTTCATGTTCATTACAGGTCTTCATCATGATCCCTGCATAATTAATGTTTCAGGTGCCATCTTGCTCACATCAAAAGAGCAGTGGCAGAAAAACAATAAACGTGGCTCCAGCGTAAATGGAGTTTCTACGATAGAATTTGCAGCAACTCTGCAGTTCAGGGTGAGAAGTTTCTAGGCCCATTTTCCATATTTTATCTCGATGTACATGGAGGATGAGCCTGGCATGTTCATGCCTGTTAGGCGCCATATAAACTTTCATGTGTTGGTGCGCCTTAAAACCCAGTTCAATTCAATTATTACATATCTGTACACGCCTACGATAAAACAGAATTATGAATTTCTTATTCCCGTAGGGAATTAGATCATTAATTTAATTTAGCTTTACATAAATACGCTTTTCCATTCCAATGAAATAATAAATAGATTTTCTTCCTCTTCCTATGGCAGTTTATCTGTGTTATTATTCATAAAACAAACAGTCAAAAAATAATGGCCTGTGGGTCTCTTTTGGAATCTTGTAAAAAACAATATTGACACCATGAAGTTGAAATCTAACTTAGAAAATGCTAACATTTTTTATCTTTTCAGTTATATCTAGGGTAACTTGAATACCAAATTATCTGATCAGGTCACATATCTCCATACATGAATAAACTAAACATTATATTAACATACCAGAAGGGTTTAATGCCATTGAATGTGTCCCTAACAGTACACTAGTAGTTGTATATCACAACCCATATTTGTGATGTGCGTAAACCGAGTTTTGCCCAATGGTTCATTATTTAGAACATTAGATAACCATTGAAACGTGGTTAACCTTCAACCCCCTACATATATATAATGGACTGTTCTTTCTTTGAATTAAGACCGTTCCATTTATGTGACAAAGGGGTGTTTTGAGGAAACGACTGATCAACAATCAGACATTGTAGACGCTTGTGAGTTACAATGCTGATCTAGGTTTACAATGTTGATCTGGGTTTACAATGCTGATCTGGGTTTACAATGGACGCCAAGGCTATTATAGTCGTGCTTAGCGGTTTAAGGGTTAACATTTTAAGAATAATTGATTGTATGACTTCTCAAGCTGCCACTGAAAAAGACGCACAGAGCATGCTGATGATGGTCATTGAGCAAGGTGATGATGGTCATTGAGCATGGTGATGAAGGTCATTGAGCATGGTGATGACGGTCATTGAGCATGGTGATGACTGTCATTGAGCAAGGTGATGATGGTCATTGAGCATGGTGATGATGGTCATTGAGCATGGGGATGACGGTCATTGAGCATGGTGATGACGGTCATTGAGCATGCTGATGACGGTCATTGAGCATGCTGATGACGGTCATTGAGCATGCTGATGACGGTCATTGAGCATGGTGATGACGGTCATTGAGCATGGTGATGACGATCATTGAGCATGGTGATGACGGTCATTGAGCATGGTGATGACGGTCATTGAGCATGCTGATGACGGTCATTGAGCATGGTGATGATGGTCATTGAGCACGGTGATGATGGTCATTGAGCATGGTGATGGTGGTCATTGAGCATGGTGATGACGGTCATTGAACATGGTGATGACGGTCATTGAGCACGGTGATGATGGTCATTGAGCATGGTGATGACGGTCATTGAGCATGGTGATGACGGTCATTGAGCACGGTGATGATGGTCATTGAACGAGGTTGAGGAGTGAGCATGAAACTTCTCAGGAATGTTGCTCTTTATGTCTAGTTTATCCTGGCAAAATTTCAGGCTGGCCAAAATTTCAAGATGGCCTCCACAGCTAAAAATAGATTTTTTAAAAAAACAAGTTTGTTTGTAGCGACTACCTCTTGTAAACTGTAAGTCACATTGATATGGGACTTTTTCTAAAATGATCAGCGTGACATGATGTTGGTCCTTGTCGAAAACCATTTTGATTCAACATTAAACATGGATGCCAGTGGCCATCTTTATTTACATAAAGTTATACAGTAAAAACTTGTAGCAACTACTCCTCTGAAACTACTTGACAGATGTTCATGAAACTTCACAGGAATGCTGATCTAGCTATCAAAACCTATCAGTAGAGCTTCAAGGTCATTGACATCTTGTTTATAAAACGTTTTGAAGTATACATGTGTATATGAAATTTTTCAATGTGTTAACATGATATTCTGATCTTAGAGCATTTTTGTATTAATTGTTCAATGTTTGTTCTTCGGCGATTCTCAGTAATAGCTTGTAAGACTAACTTCCATTGCCGTAGCTACTATATAGGCCATTATACGCCCAGGCCTATCCATCTATTTGAAAAATGCAAAAAAAAAAGGAAGAAAAGTCCAAAAATGAAATCAGAGTGGGTGGGGGATTGAGTCAACATTTGTTTCTTATTTTATTTTACAGTGTTTAGGTAATTAACATGATGCCAGTGCTTAGATATCTCTGCCCTATTGTTGATGTCGGAGTATATTGACAATAGGTTATATTATAATACAGTTGCACCTGCTTTGTTATACTGTTGCACATGCTATTGTTTGTCGGAGGTATAGTATTGGTTTGATTGGTTTAAATGGATAAATGATTGACAACTGGCGACATGTTAATTCAACTTTGTCAAATGTTATTTCTCAAATTTATCAAAAAACTATTTCTTCAGATACCTCACAAGTGCTCTGTCAGGTATACGCCAAATCACACCAGTTTGCTTTGCTAAGTTAAAAAACAACAACTGGGGAGCATGCCCCCGGATCCCCCTAGTTTGTTGGGCTTATATATGCTTTTCTGGTCAGCTATGCTCCTGACTTCCATAAGCCAGTCTGTAAATCCATTATCTCTCTGTTGCAAATATTTTGTGCAAGCCCAAAAGCTTATTTCAATGGTTCAGTGCAAAAGTATGGTAACTAAACTACATATAAATAGAAGAAGATACAGCAATGTTGTTTTGAATCCACGAAATGGGGCTCTGTATAATTAAATGGGAAAGCAGTTGTTCTTTTACCGTATATTATATAGATTTTTTTGGTTTGTCTTTGACAGATCTCCACAACACTTGTGGTATGTGTGGCTATATTATAAAGATTTGTTTGGGTTTGTCTTTGACAGATCTCCACAACACTTGTGGTATGTGTGGCGGTGTTTTGGTGCATCATGGTATGCTGCAGTCGTCTCTATCTCGGTGTCCATACAGTTCTCGTAAGTATATATACAACAGAAGCAAATATATAATTGTACAATATATTACTATTATACCTCACATAAAATGCCCACATAGTCATCATTTTGTAATTTCCTACTATCTGACATGAGAGTGATAGTACAGGGTGATCGTAAATCGCAGGGTGAAGGTAAAAAGATAATCACATGCGCAGCTTTGGAGTGCATAATGTTTCGGCTCAGTATGGTGAAATTGCTATGTTTAACTCATAACTTCAATCCAATGATATATGCAACTTTTTAAAATAAATAAAAATTGAGAAAAAAAAAAAATCCCGCAAAGTGAAATCTGAACTGAAAATGAACCAATACTTTGGCCTGAGGGAATTTCAGTATTTATAGTGAAAAAATATCACATTATTGCCTTGGGCGATAATCATATTCTCAAGGTGAACATTCTTACTATCACCGTCCCATGAATGCAGGCACGTAGCTACCTGTACGCAAAGTATGTAGTTTGCCAAATATGCACATTGTCCCAAATATTGAAAAAATTAAAAAGTCCAAAATTGCAATAAAAACAAGGGCTGGTGGGGGTGGGGGGGGGGGGGGGTGGGGGTGGGGGGATGGGGTCAGGGGACTTCTTCATTTAGCTCACTTTTTTTAAAAAAAAACTTTAGAAAAAAAAAATCAGAGACAAAGTCAGCCTCATTTTACGGTCTCCAGGGGAAAAAATGACCGAGTACACATTCTAAAGTCCCTAGCTACGCTCCTGGAATGTGATTATTTGTATAGCAGTAGTTATACCCACCGCTTTCACAAAGTGAATCATGCTTTCCGTAGTGCCTGTCACGTTGTGTCCTGGCGCGTAACATTTTTTCCTGTCACATTGCTTAACACGCATTCTCGAACAGTCTTGAATGGGTTGTTCACAAACTTCATACACTCATAACAACTGATGACTTCATAATGTGTACCTCTATATCACCCATTGTTGATCGCCTAATTTATTACAGAATTATGGCCCATGGCCCTTTGTTTGACTTAGCATTGAAGCAGGGGTATCACCTTTGGTGCAAAGTGAGGTATTCACCACCTTTGGTGCAAAGCGGGTATTTATCACCTTTAGTGCAAAGCGGGGTATTTATCACCTTCAGTGCAAAGCGGAGGTATTCATCACCTTCAATGCAAAGCAGGGTATTCATCACCTTCAGTGCAGAGTGTGGGTATTCATCACCTTCAGTGCAAAGTGGGGGCATTCATCACCTTCATTCCAAAGCAGGGGTATTCATCATCTTCAGTGCAAAGCGGTGGTACTCATCACCTTTAGTGCAAAGTGGGGTATTCATTACCTTCAGTGCAACGCGGGGGTATTCATCACCTTCAGTGCAAAGCGGGGTATTCATCACTTTCATTGCAAAGTGGGATATTCATCACCTTCAGTGTAAAGCAGGGTATTCATCACCATTAGTGCAAAGTGGGGTATTCATCACCTTTAGTGCAAAGCGGGGGTATTCATCACCTTCATAGCAAAGCGGGTATTCATCACCTTTAGTGCAAAGCAGGTATTCATCACCTTCAGTGCAAAGAGGGGTATTCATCACCTTCAGTGCAAAGCGGGGATATTCATCACCTTTTGTGCAAAGCAGGGTATTCATCACCTTCAGTGCAAAGCGGGGGTATTCATCACATTCAGTGCAAAGCGGGGGTATTCATCATTTTCAGTGCAAAGCGGAGGTATTCATCACCTTCAGTGCAAAGCGGGGGTATTCCTAACCTTCAGTGCAAAGTGGGGGTGTTCATCACATTCAGTGCAAAGCGGGGATATTCATCATTTTCAGTGCAAAGCGGGGGTATTCATCACCTTCAGTGCAAAGCGGGGTATCCATCACCTTCAGTGCAAAGTGGGGGTATTCACCACCTCAGTGCAAAGCGGGGGTATTCATCACCTTCAGTGCAAAGTGGGAGTATTCATCACCTTCAGTGCAAAGCAGGGTATTCATCACCTTCAGTGCAAAGTGGGGGTATTCATCACCTGCAGTGCAAACTGGGGTATTCATCAGATGCAGTGCAAAATGGGGGTATTCATCACCTGCAGTTCAGAGTGGGTGTATTCATCACCTTTAGTGCAAAGTGGGGGTATTCAACACATTCAGTGCAAAGTGGGGGTATTCATCACCTTTAGTGCAAAGTGGGGTTTTCATTATCTTCAGTGAAAAGCGGGGGTATTCATCCCCTTCAGTGCAAAGCGAGGTATTCATCACTTTCATTGCAAAGTGGGATATTCATCACCTTCTGTGTAAAGCAGGGTATTCATCACATTTAGTGCAAAGTGGGGTATTCATCACCTTTAGTGCAAAGTGGGGGTATTCATCACATTCAGTGCAAAGCGGGTATTCATCACCTTTAGTGCAAAGCAGTTATTCATCACCTTCAGTGTAGAGGGGTATTCATCACCTTCAGTGCAAAGCGGGTATTCACCACCTTTAGTGCAAAGCAGGTATTCATCACCTTCAGTGCAAATTGGGGTATTCATCACCTTCAGTGCAAAGTGGGGTATTCATCCACTTCATTGCTAAGCGGCGGTATTCATCACATTCAGTGCACAGCAGGGGTATTCCTAACCTTCAGTGCAAAGCGGGGGTATTCATCACCTTCAGTGCAAAGCGGGGTATTCATCACCTTCAGTGCAAAACGGGGGTATTCACCACCTTCAGTGCAAAGCGGGGGTATTCATCACCTTCAGTGCAAAGTGGGAGTATTCATCACCTTCAGTGCAAAGCAGGGTATTCATCACCTTCAGTGCAAAGCGGGGGGTATTCATCACCTGCAGGGCAAACTGCGGTATCCATCACCTTCAGTGCAAAATGGGGGGTATTCATCACCTGCAGTGCAAAGTGGGGGTATTCATCACCTTTAGTGCAAAGCGGGGGTTTTCATCACCTTTAGTGCAAAGCGGGGGTATTCATCACATTCAGTGCAAAGTGGGGTATTCATCATCTTCAGTGCAAAGCAGAGGTATTCATCACCTTCAGTGCAAAGCGGGGTATTCATCACCTTCTGTGCAAAGTGGGGTATTCATCACCTTCACTGCAAAGCGGGGCAATTCATCACCTTCAGTGCAGAGCAGGGGTATTCATCATCTTCAGTGCAACATGGGGTATTCATCACCTTCAGTGCAAAGAGGGGGTATTCATCACCTATAGTGCAAATTGGGGGTATTCATCACCTTCAGTGCAAATCAGGTATTCATCACCTTCAGTGCAAAGCGGGATATAAATCACCTTCAGTGCAAAGCGGGGGTATTCATCCACTTCATTGCTAAGCGGGGGTATTCGTCACATTCAATGCACAGCAGGGGTATTCCTAACCTTCAGTGCAAAGCAGGATTATTCATCAGCTTCAGTGCAAAGTGGGGAATTCATCACCTTTAGTGCAAAGTGGGGGTATTCACCACCTTCAGTGCAAAGCGGGGGTATGCACCACCTTCAGTGCAAATCAGGGGTATTCATTATCTTCAGTGCAAGGCGGGACTATTCATCACCTTCAGTGCAAAGCGGGGGTATCCATCACCTTCAGTGCAAAACGGGGTATTCATCACCTTCAGTGCAAAGCGGGGAATTCATCACCTTTTGTGCAAAGTGGGGATATTCATCATCTTCAGTGCAAAGCGGGGTTATTCATCACCTTCAGTGCAAAGCAGGGTATTCATCACCTTTTGTGCAAAGCGGGGATATTCATCACCTTTTGTGCAAAGCGGGGGTATTCATCACCTTCTGTGCAAAGCAGGGTATTCATCACCTTCAGTGCAAAGCGGGGATATTCATCACCTTCTGTGCAAAGCAGGCGTATTCATCACCTTCAGTGCAAAGCGGGGTATTCATCACTTTCAATGCAAAGTGGTGTATTCATCACCTTCAGTGCAAAGCGGGGTATTCATCACCTTCAGTGCAAAGCGGGGTATTCATCACTTTCAATGCAAAGCGGGGTATTCATCACCTTCAGTGCAAAGTGGGATATTCATCACTTTCAATGCAAAGCGGGGTATTCATCACCTTCAGTGCAAAGCGGGGTATTCATCACCTTCAGTGCAAAGCGGGGTATTCATCACTTTCAATGCAAAGCGGGGTATTCATCACCTTCAGTGCAAAGTGGGATATTCATCACCTTCTGTACAAAGCAGGCGTATTCATCGCCTTCAGTGCAAAGCGGGGTATTCATCACTTTCAATGCAAAGCGGGGTATTCATCACCTTCAATGCAAAGCGGGGTATTCATCACCTTCAGTGCAAAGCGGGGTATTCATCACTTTCAATGCAAAGCAGGGTATTCATCGCCTTCAGTGCAAAGCAGGCGTATTCATCACCTTCAGTGCAATGCGGGGTATTCATCACCTTCATTGCAAAGTGGGGTATTCATCACCTTCAGTGCAAAGCGGGGGTATTCATCACCTTCAGTGCAAAGCAGGGGTATTCATCACCACCTTTAGTGCAAAGTGATGGTATTTATCACCTTCAGTGCAAAGCAGGATATTTTATAACCTTCAGTGATAGTTCTAGTTTGTTTAAACAAGAGGTATCATTTAAGCTCCTATATGGATGAATATCACAGAAGCTTTTAATTGTGATGGTGCCATCATCCCACTGTATAATGCAAAAGTCATTTACCAAGTGATCAGTGTTGCATGTAGTTGGGACAAGTAGACAAATGGGGAATTAGACAAATGTACAGATTGTCAAAAAATAGGCAATTAGAGAAATCTTGTACAGATAAAATAATATTATTTTAAACCTATTATTTAATGTAAAAAACTAAAATACAAACCCGTTTAGCTTGTACATTTTCTAGACTTGTCATTATCTTATATGTAAAAGGAAACTGTTTTCTATCTCTTTCAGGATCTCATCGTCGGGTGTCTGTTTTCTCTAGTCACAGGAGCCGTAATTATTCCATTCATCAGTGAAATTGACTGGTTTGTGCAAACAAACCCCGTGTCCCCAGTGCTTCTGTTTCTTTTATGCCTAAGTTTTTCCACCGTCTTCTACCCTGCACCGGAAATCGAAAATAACACTCGTGGAGACTGCATACAAGTCATAGCAACGGTCACCGGTTGTCTGATGGGCTGTTGGTGTAACTATTTCAACGGAATGTCGTATGTCGTCGAGAAGGAGGAGGCATTGTACGTCATCTCCACACCAAGTCTAAAGTTTCTCGCCACTGCGATTTTACGTTTTATGACCGGCTGCATAACCGTTGTTTTAGTTAAAACCGCTGTGAAAACAATATCTGTGAAAGGAGTTTCATACGTTCTCGGGTTGAGCAAACCGGACAGACATAATTATCAAGTGCAACTTTGGTACAAGTTCATCACCTACATGACACTGGGAATTATCATCATGTGGACTGTACCCATCCTGCAGGTAAAGTTCGGACTCGGTAGACCCGGATTTTATGCGGAAGTCGTTTGAGTCACCTAATAGTGCTGGAAGATCGTCGATTTTGCACCGGTTGGATTATATATTTAAGTATTGGAAAGGAGTTTGATCAAAATTGTGCTATTCCTAACTTTATTCGAATTTATAGTGATGATTTATACTTGTTTATTTTTAGAATCAAAAATTTAACATCCCCTAAAGGGACACAGAGCTATGTTGATTCTTAAAATATTATATGGTGCTCTGCAAACTTTTCAACACAAATTTACAAAATCATTTTTAAAAAGTTCTTAAATTGTCATGGTCATTATTTTTTTATAACTCGTTTTACGAACCCTCCTACAACAACAACGAAATTAGGAATTTTATTTTTCCATAGAGAATTTGATAGTTTATTGTGTTTTTTTACTTCCTTCGAGATTTTAATTGAACATTTCTATCTCCTTTCCTTTCCAACGAAATAAAAAATAGACTTTCTAAATTATTTTCTTTTTCCTCCATGTACAACAGTTCTCTGATTTGATGGTTCATAAACGAATAATAAAAAAATAATGGCCTAAAAACAGTTATTTTCGCATGTTACTTGTTGAGTATAATAATACCATCATTAATTACCTTAGACCTACATGTATATGCTGAAGATAATGAGGGAAACAAGTACAAATAGCTGTTTTAATGAGGAAGTCTCGATTCTTACGGATGGCGGGAGGTGTACAGTACTGGTTCTACCCAGGAAAAGTTGGTGGTCTGCCTCCACCAAGAAAACTCGACTGTCCTATATAACCTTACATGTGTTGAAAATGACGTAAAACACGAGACAAACAAACTGTTTTATATCCTCCTTATTTAATTTAAACATTTCAACATTTACATGCACTCAGTAAACAAGGTAAAGTAAAAACCATAGATGAATTAAATATAAATCCTCATTTTACAGATTGGAAATTGACCTGTGACCCTTCTATGTAGGTTATTAGATAATCTTCCATTTCATTGTTACCAAAGAGCATATTAAACTGAATTCATATAGTTGCACTAAAAACAGAAGAATTCATTGCAAACTATTGTTGTTTTTTAAGCCAAAATTGCATATTTAAGTTATTCATTGTTTATAATTTGTCGAGAATGACAACTTTTGTATGTGTGTAGATAGTCCTGACTTAAAAGCGTTTATTACTCAAGTATTTAATTGCCACTTGCATGGGCGTAGGAAAGTTTCAATTATTACTGGGGGGCCAAACTTTTTGAAAAAGATTTTGGACAATCAAAAAAAGTATGTTTCACTTTTTGCCATGTGCGGGTGGGGCTCCTGACTCCTACGCCTATGACCTCCTTTAGCTAAAACTAGTTTACAATACCATCAAACTAAATAAATATCTATTCTGACTATGCTTTATAGCTTTACACATGAACACATCTGGAGATTTATGCATGCTCAAGGCTGCTGACCTTGTAATCAAAACACCTAGAAGTACATTGGTCATGTGCTCTTAAAATAATTAAAATTAGCTTTAATTATTCGTGATTGAGTGTTAATAGTATCAATATGATCAAGACAGGCTTCATTTATGAATAAAGATCATCATCATCATCAGCAGCAGCAGCAGTTCAATAGTACCCCTCTCTCATCACCACCACCATTATCATCATCATCAGAAGCAGCAGCAGTAGCAGTTGGAATAGCTCCACCACCCCCCACCATCACCACCACAGTCATCATTATCATCGTCATCAGCAGCAGTAGCAGCAGAATCGGAAGCTTTACAACCATCATAACATCATCATCATCATCATCATCATTATCATCGCAATCATTTATCCACCTCCTCCTTCTCCTCCCCTGATATTACCTGTTTGTTTGTGTAGAACAACAATATGCAAGTAAACACCATTCGTTACATGCCCAAGGTCCTTTAAGTACATGAAGTATGTGTTTATAATTATAACATTAGCTGGTGTGTCAGACCTTGACATAAATAGGCTGCATTTATTCTGTATCATATGCTGGCAGAGACCCATAATTATTCTTTTATTGAGGCCTTCTATTCTTATTCATTTTAAATTATCGAAGTAGCAATTTCAGAAAAGACATTTCGAAGTTGGCTTTCTTGATTTAAATTATCCTATACACTTCTTGTAAACGATGGGAGAGTTCGTGTAAATGGAGGGATGTATCAGTAGAAAATCAACCGTTTTATTTAAAAAACTATATGCCTGTCTGAATTTATACTCTTTTTGTCTTGATTGCCCGTTTTCCCACTCGTTGTTATTCCTAAACACACCAACCGCAGAAATAGAGAATATTATGTCAGTGCCTTTTACTATCAAGTTTATTAGGCGAGGCTTAGAAATCGAGGAATGGCAAGGCTCTGTAAAAGGCACAGTCATAATATTCTATTTATCATGTAGATTATCCACATTTTTCTGTATGAATTACTATTATTACCTATTTCTCAGAATGTTACGCTTATAGAGGACGCCGACGTGTTGTTGTTTTTTGGTTTGTTTTATGACGTCGGGCAATGTTATGTGCATGACGTCAGATAATGTTAAGTACAATAAACATGATAAACGCCTAGGGATAAAGCAAAATTTATTAGGTCAACCCTTTATTAAGCAGAAAAGTGCATATCTGCATGATAAATAAAAAAAAATTGTAGTTCTTACTCCTCCTGATATTTTACCCAGAATAGCCATTAATCAAAACAGGAGCTGAAGAAGTTTATAGGCATCCACAAAATGTGTTTTATAGCTAGACTTTATGAAATGGCCTGTTTTTTTTATTAAATAATTACGTGATTTCCCCCCTGCAATTGATGTGCACATTACTCTTTGATCATTTAATGGTTTTGTACACAATTAAAGAAATGCTTTTTGTTTCTACATTATTTGAATACTGCATTTCAACACAAAATAATTTTTCATATGTTTTAAATACTATACCATTGAAATGGTGAATTTATGATTGAAATAAAACCTTTTGTTTTCATTGTTTATATTTTCTTGGTAATTTATATAAAGTTGGGTATATAATATACAGCATGTTTGTAAGTATGTCGTGAATATCTCGTTAAGGGAGATTTTTTTTAAATATTTTCCCTCGTGCTACACACTTGTGACAATATAATTTTCTCACTTTGCTGTGAAAATCAATGCAATATTTTTTCCAAACCACCCAACATCTGCTATATATTTTTTATATATTTATACAAATAAATTTTGCAGAGTTTTCTGTTCAAAATGCACAAATAGCAGTAAACAGTGACATTATGTTATGAAATTAATATTAAAGAGACACGTGGCAATCTTGGACGGTTTAACGATCATTGAAATTAGTGTCTTGATTTATCATTACGTGGTCGAGTATTAACTTTCATACCCCATCCAACCCTTCGCCAAGAAGCGAAAACGGGGCTGGCAGGGGTATAAAATAAAACCTCAATTTCGGCTTAATAAGTTCACATATTGTAAAATTAAAACATTTAATACCTAATTTTAAACTGGTTATAGCATTTTTTCAGTAAAGAGTGTTTTTAAACATGTTTTATTGTTGACATATCCGTTAAAAAATCCTGCAAACATAATTTTCCCCATCGCTTAATACATTTTTATTTTTTTTATTTTTCTTGTCTTATTTTACCACAGGTTTAAATATATTATTGGCACACTATTGTCAACAGTTAATAATATGCAAAAACAACCTGCTTTATTCTATTCTTATAGTTAGTATTAGTGATTGAACAAATGTTATGAAGAAAAACTGAGACGCTGTGAAATTAAAAAAAAAAATCAAAATTGCCAAGTGTCTCTTTAATTTATTGCTGTGTCAAATTCTAGCCTGATATAAGCAGTGGAGGTTATCCAGCAATACACCGCATGTAGATAACTATTTATAGATTTTTTCTGGACTTTTATTGTATTCAACACATGGCAGCATACCTGATACAATAATATTTACAAATTTACCTAGTAACGTGACATGAATATTGATTTGTTTTGCAGGACTTATTGTCCTATACAGTAATGTCTTAAACTTTTGACATAGGTTACATGGTGGTCTGGCCAATAAATTTCTGGTTACATAGTGGTCTGGCCAATAAATTTCTCACCCACTTGTTGAATTGAATTGAATTGAATTGGATTTTATAGTCGCACCAACAGCTAAGGTCATATGGCGACTTTCCAGCTTCCACTGATGGAGGAAGACCCCAGGTGCCCCTCCGGGCAATTTTCGTGCACGGGCGGGCACCTGGGTAGAACCACCGACGTTCCGCAAGCCAGCTGGATAGCTTCCTCACATAAAGATTCCTAAGCCCCTGAGGGATCGAACCTACAGCGGTGAGGGGCAAGTGATTGCAAGTCAGAGACTCTAACCACTCGGCCCACTTGTTGAGGAGATTCAGTCCTCTATCTGTATTAAAGGTTCATAATATCAAAGTAGCTAATCCCACCTCCATCAACAAAATTTTACACGTCATAGGCAGGGTCTTCCAAAGAATTAATTTAAGGGATAGGGGAGATTAAATTTGAATATCATGGGTTGGGTATGGGAGGGAGGTATCCTTTAGGTGAATTTTTTTTACGGATCATAATTTGTTGAGATTAAATTTCAACTGTAAAAGGAAGGATTTTTAAGCCGTATAGCTTACAAGGAGCTATTTATAGACAGGTATAATGTATTATTTGTGTTTTTAATATCTTTTAAGGGATAGGGCAGAGAGATCAAAGGATAGGGGGTCAATTAAGGAGTAGGGGGAAATGAGATTTTAGAATTAAGGGATAGGGGGAACATGCTCTGAATGCCCTGTGGAAGACCCTGATACGTACACTGTTTCTAAACCTACTGACGACGAGGTATATATATAACTTACATATTTTGAGCATCCAAACTCTATAGACTTAATATAAATGGCGTTAACCATGAGTCGGGCAAAACCCCAAAACAGAAGCATCAAATTAAGGGTTACCAACTCGTAATTCATTGTACTGAGTACATTATTATATGACTTGATCACCTTGATAGAGTTTTGTAGTGTAAATTTGCCGTTATTTGGCGGGTTCGTTTCTTTAAACATTATAACGTACTTACTTTACAAAATTTTTGTACCAGTAACTGTTACAAATTTGTATGTACATCAAGGACGGATCCAAGGATGGGGTGGGTAGGCATATGTTTTGGGTGTAAACCTAAGTAATAATGCTTGGCAGATTTTAAGAGGTTGTTATCATTTGAATTAACAACTAAAATATACTTAAAATGCACTAGAATTCACCAAATGCCATGTAGAAAACCAAAAAGGCAGATTCCCCTAGCTCAAAAATCCTGGATTTTGCACCTGTGTACAAACATATGTTACTGTGGTTAATATACAAAGATTCCTGAGTGATAGAAGAGGTTACTAATTGACATTTGCATTAAATGTGAATTTATGAAGATTTCTCAGCGACATAATAGGTTACTAATTGCCTGTTATATGTTAAATGTGGTGAATATATGAAGATTTCTCAGTGACTGTTACAAATGCACGTTTTACATTAAATGGGATTAATATATGAAGATTTTTCATTGAAAGAATAGGTTACAATTGCACGTTATAAATTACATGTGACGAATATATGAAGATTTCTCAGTGAATGAACAGGTTACAATTGCAGGTAATGGCCCTGTCACACTATAACGTTTTAGACAACGTATGCCGACGTATGAAAATTTTATCAAACACGCTGGCATACGTTGAAAATGAATTAAAAAATCAATTGGAAGCCTCCTTTTGACGTATACATAGCGTATTGCTAACGAGTTGAACGAATATATAACCTATGTTTAAAGTATGAGTAACTTATTCATAACTTGTCCCTAGCATTTACATAACTTATACAACTTTTACAAGCGTGTGACAGCGTGTGCCCAGCGTATCTCTAGCGTTCATGACTTATGCGGAACTTATGCGCAACGTTAGTCTAACTTATGACTATCTTATGCATAGCGTGTTGGTGCATATTGCGACGATCACGTGACGTCAGATATAAAAAGCGGCGGCTCTGTACAACCCATGTCATTATTGCAGTGCCCAAAACGCTGGCAAATACGCTACCTGTAAGTTCTAAACACGTTCAGTAAGTTTTAAACACGTATTTAACACGTTGAGTAATTCTAGGATCGTCAGGCATACGTTCAATACGTCAATATACGTTGTGGAAAGGTCAGATATAAGTTAATGATAAGTTAACAGTACGTTGCTCATAGGTTAGAAAAAAGTTTCACAAACGCTACACAATCGCCAAGCTGGTTGCCGACGTATTTCGACGGATGCCAACTTATGTGTAACTTACTTGTAGCGTATGTAAACGTGTGCATAACTAGCCTGTCACGTACCTCTAACTTATGCTTAACTTGTAAACAACACGTCGGCATACGCTACAAATTTTGTGCTTGCATAACATTTTTGACCGGCATCGGCGTACGACAACCTATGCCAGCGTATTTCGGCATGCTCGTAACTTGTGTAAAACTTATCCCTAACTTATTTGACGTACACCAGCGTGTTTCCCAATTTCTCGTATGTCGATGTACGCTGATGCTATATGTGTGACAGGGCATAATATGTTGAATATGTTGAATATATGAAGATTTTTCAGTGAAAGAATAGGTTACAATTGCACATTATAAATTACATGTGATGAATATATGAAGATTTTTCAGTGAAAGAATAGGTTACAATTGCACATTATAAATTACATGTGATGAATATATGAAGATTTCTCAGTGAAAGAATAGGTTACAATTGCACATTATAAATTACATGTGATGAATATATGAAGATTTTTCAGTGAAAGAATAGGTTACAATTGCACATTATAAATTACATGTGATGAATATATGAAGATTTTTCAGTGAAAGAATAGGTTACAGTTGCATATATGTATTCCCCAGTCACTGTGACAGAATACCTCAGAAAATATGTTATGCACATGTGGTGAATTTCTATATATATAAGAATTTATTTATATAAAGATTGCATATGATTCTGTATTCCTTAAAGAAAGTTTAAATAAATTGAATACAAAAGCATTCCTAAAGAAAGGTTTATAGAACCAAACATGAATTTACGGAGTAATTACCGCAGTATTGCATTATATCATTGTAAAGCTATATTTAGCGCCACATTCCATACGTTAAAACTAGAATTTCCAAACACAATGTTTGAGTGAAGCCTATGTAAGCATATAAAGCCTATGTAAGCATATGTAAGCATATAAAGCCTATGTAAGCATGTAGTGTGTAATGTTTTCTGACACAATGTTTGAATGAACGCCTATTTGAACATGCGGTGTGTATTTGATTATATGTTTGTATGCATACATGAGTAACCTCCCTTTACAGTTCCAATATTTCATTCCATAAAGGCATATTCATATATATGGGCAGTATGTGCACTTGTTGTTTTTTTTTTAAAAAAAATATGAAAGTTAATTATTTATTTGTGATTAAATCATTATATAGACAATATATATACTTTACTGTATTTTTTGTAGGCATGATTATGCATAATAATTGTATATGATACCAGTTGCTTATATCCTTATAAAAAGTGTTGATTTGGTGTACTCCTACCTACCCACTAGAAAGGCAGCTACCCAACTTTTTTATTTTTGAATTATTTTTTTTTACAGTTGTAGGCAGAGGTGTAGACACCCCTCGCCCGCAAAATTATGTTTGTTTTATCATTTTTCATGATATCATTAAAGGTTCATCATGAACCCTGCAAATCCCTAGAGCAGAAAAACAATAAACATGGCTCCAGTGTAAATGGAGTGTCTACAATAGAATTTGCAACAACTCTGCAGTTCTGCAGGTAAGAAGGTTCTAGGCCCATTCTCCATATTTTATCTCGATGTACATGGAGAATGAGCCTAGCATGTTCATGCCTGTTGGGTGCCATATGACCTTTCATGTGTTGGTGCGCCTTAAAACCCAATTCAATTCAATTCAATTATATATTTTTTTCATTTTTTATGATCAAGCTGCAAATTGCACCATTTTAGGTATATATATTTTTTATTAGGCCGTATTAAATAATTGCTAGTTTCTCATCCAAATTTTTTTCAAAATAGGGGCAGTGGGGTGAAATATTATTTTTTATTACACAAATGGAAAATAGCCTCGGCACAAGGCAAAAATAGTAAAACATACTACTGAGTACTTCCAAGATACACATTTTTAATAGTGTTTCATACTTTTAGCAATTTTTTTAGCTATTTTTTTTTTATTATTTTTATTTTATTTTTTATTATTTTTTTTAAAAAACGGGGGCGGCGGGGATGAGAATCTGTCAATTTATTATGGCCATATTATTAATTAATCTAAACATAATGAGACACTTTATAACAGATCATATGCACAATAAAAATACAGATACAGATAGGACACTGTGTTTTGTAAAGCTTTCATCACTGTTAGACTTGGTAAAAAAAAGGTCATGACTACCTGCCTACTGAAACCTTTTGGGTCAGAGCACAGCAATCCAACACTTTTTAAGGATGGCCTTACTTATATTATTTATGTTAGCAATGTTATGCTATATAATAAACCATAAGGGTGTCCAGGCAGCGCAATTGTTTGCGCACTCTCTTTCATTGATGCAATTAGTGTTCTTTTCAAGTCAGATTCTTACGGATGGCGGGAGGTGTATAGTACTGGTTCTACCCAGGAAAAGCGGGTGGTCTGCCTCCACCACAAAAAAAAATTGACCGTCATATATAACCTGACATGTGTTGAAAATTACGTAAAAACATCATATAAACAAACAAAATCTTTTCAAGTCTCTGCTTTGTAAGTGAGAGGATACGGAGGTCGCTCTCGTAAACACATCGGTTTATCTGGTATTCGTTTACGCGCTGGAAAAAGTGTTTTGTTTTTCATATGTTTGCATTTACTCACATGAAAAAACAACAACACACCTTCCATCTTTTGAAAGATTTTCTGATAATCAAAGCCATCCATTAAATATAAATCCCATGTTG
The DNA here is from genome assembly GCA_037043455.1 of Cyrtodaria siliqua. Taxonomy (NCBI): domain Eukaryota; kingdom Metazoa; phylum Mollusca; class Bivalvia; order Adapedonta; family Hiatellidae; genus Cyrtodaria; species Cyrtodaria siliqua. The sequence goes on from JAWPHD010001741.1 coordinate 236,787, forward strand.
ATGCGCTGTAATTATCAACCCAGTTCAGCTTAATATTAATCAGTTTTTAATATTTTTTCTGATTTTCTTTTTCCTGTTTGGTTCCCTGGGGCCCCCGTTTGGTCACGGGGCAAAGAATAAGGCCACTGCAGATCCCTTTGGAGGGGTAGGCAGAGGGGTAGAATCCCCCCAAATTCATGTTCATTTAATCATTTTTTGTTCATGTTCATTAAAGGTCTTCATCATGATCCCTGTATTGTTTCAGGTGCTATCTCGCTCGCATCAAAAGAGCAGTGGCAGAAAAACAATAAACGTGGCTCCAGCATAAAGGGAGTTTCTACGATAGAATTTGCAGTAACTCTGCAGTTCAGGGTGAGAAGGTTCTAGGCCCATTTTTACATATTTTATCTCGATGTACATGGAAGATGAGCCTGGCATGTTCATGCCTGTTAGGTGCCATATAACCTTTTCATGTGTTGGTACGCCTTCAAACCCAATTCAATTCAATTTTGATTTTCTTAATTTATAGTTGCATCCAACACTAGTTCAAAGATAAACATTTATGTAACAATTTCAAATTAGGTCAAGTTTATTGTACACTGCCTCAACTTGGTTGATATTACCCCTGTATGTGTCGAAAGATGAATTCCATTTCTCCAGCTTTGCGCACAAGTATGACCTATTTGTGTCGACGTGCCATTAATCCCATTCATTCATTCCATTTCATGCTTGAATGTCTTTTGCAGAATTTAGAATATATCAGATAGGGACCACTGCCTAATTAGCCCTTGTACTATTGTAGAAGGCGACTAATTGGGTTTTAGCAGTAACTGTTGGAGATGCAGTAACTCTGTTTCTGTATATATGCGTCTTATTTCGTATTGGTCATGTATCACCTATATTTGGTTACAGTGCAGTAAAAAACAATTTGATTCTGTTCAATTAAAAAAATTGCTTTTGACATGGAGATTTTATTAAAATTATAATTGTTTTGTATGGATTAATATGACCTGATTATGGTTGCCAGCGACCTTGAAAAGTGAGGTAAAATTGATTTATTTTTCAAGGTCAGGGAATTTTGAAATTTGTAAAAAGTCAGGGAAAAGATGGGGAATTTTCTTTTTGGTCATTTGCTTAACATGGCTATGGCAGTCTTCTAGTTACAGAATTAAAGGGACACACAGCAATCTTGATTTTTTTTAAAAACTTGTGGCCTTCTGTTATTTTTTCTACATAAATTGCATTTATTCAGTCGTTGATATTAATTATAAGAATAGTATAAATAAAATTCACAATGTAGAAAATATCACTCTACTTTTTCCAATATTTCGATCCTAAGATCTTTATCAAGGAAGGTTTTTACAAATACACTAAATTTTTAATTTTTGTTCCGCAACACAGCTAAACATTATATAATCATTCCTGACATATGTTTCTTTAAAATGGACGTGACGTCGTAATGTAAAGTTAAACCGCCAAACGACGTTAACGCGCCAAAAATTCCTAACATATGTTTCTTTAAAACGGAAGTGACGTCGTAATGTCAAACGTGACGTCTCAATGTAACTTTACGTTTACCGCCAAACGATGTTAACGCTCCAAACGTTGTTTGGCGGTTAACGTTTCATTAAGATGTCACGTCCCTTTTAAAGAAACATATATGTTAGAAATTTTTGGCGCGTTAACGTCATGTCGTTTGGCGGTTTAACGTTACATTACGACGTCACGTCTGTTTTAAAGAAACATGTTGGAATGATTATTTAATTTTTAATTGTGTTGCGGAACAAAGTGTAAACATACGTTAGGAATGATTATATAATTAAATAATCTATATTCTAAAGAAACATGTTAGGAATGATTATATAATGTTTAGCTGTGTTGCGGAACAAAGTGTAAAAATGTAGTGTATTTATAAAAACCTTCCTTGATAAAGATCTTAGGATCGAAATATTGGGAAAAAATAGAGTGGTATTTTCTACATTGTGTGTTAAAACTACTTCCCTCAGGAGGACATTATAAACTTGAACAAAGACAATTGTTTTAGCATGTTACTAACTGTTGATTACATTTCACCGATAATATATTCAAACCTTTGGTAGAGTAATGAAGAAAAGGTGAGATTTAAAATCGTATTTAATTACGTATATGCAAACAGATTTAAAGTCAAAATGATACTGGATTAATAAATCGGAGAGGCTAATTTTAATGCCTGATAAACACTTCAAGATTGTCATGTGACCCTTTTATAATCATGTATGATGTTCTATTGATGTCTTTATCATGATATCAGTGACTAGTAGGCTGAAAGGAGTTGTAACCCTTGTCTTTAGAGCAAAGTTTGATTAACTTGTATCAAATAGGTCAGGGAAAATTACTTTGGTCAGGGGAAAATCGATGAAAAGCCGAGGAATTTTAATTGACTGATGTGCTCTGGCAACCCTGAATTGATATGCGTTGATTTTGAATTGTCACCATTGTTGTAAGCAGCATTCAGAGATGTATTGGCTGTAATCGCGGCCATATATGGCATATATTTCTATAAAATAGACTTGTCTATAAACTTACATTATGTAATAAGGCACCATACCCCTTATTTTTGTTGATTTATTCCATATTTATATATAAAAATAAGGCACTCAAATTGGTTGATTTGCTGCATAGAGGATATAATAAGACACTCTATCCCTCAAATTAGTCGATTTGTTCATAGAATTTGCAGCAACTCTGAAGTTCAGGGTGAGAAGGTTCTAGGCCCATTTTCCATATTTTATCTCGATGTACATGGAAGATGAGCCCTGCATGTTCATGCCTGTTAGGCGCCATATAACCTGTAATGTGTTGGTGCGCCTTAAAACCCCAATTCAACCTTTATTCACATCAAATATGGTACAAATTTTCATATGATATTACATCCTATAATTATATGGTACAAATTTTGTACCATATTATGATGTACATGTAATATGATATGAATATTTGTACCAAATGTGATGTAATGTGAATATTTGCACACAATATAAAAATATGAATATTTATACCATATATGATGTAATATGAATATTTATACCATATATGATGTAATATGAATATTTATACCATATATGATGTAATATGAATATTTGTACCAGGCACCATATCCCTCAAATTAGTTGATTTGTACCATATATGATGTAATATAATTATTTATACCATACGATTATGATGTAATATGAATATTTGTACCATATTTTATGTAATATAAATATTTGTACCATATTGTATGTAATAAGGCACCATATTTATGTTTGCAAAATCCAATCATGTTTATTATATCATAGTTTGTTTGATAATATAATTAAAGACATTTAGCTTTCATAAACATGATGTGAATAAAATCCCAAGTAACTAAGACATAAGTGCAACCAGAATTGGTTCAGTGTTGACTTTGAAATTGCTGGGATTTATTCATAGATTCTTGAAAGTTATATATAATACATTTTCTTTGTATTACTGTCCATTCAAAATATTTAACTTAATAAATAATTAAAATGGAATTTAGGTTGAAATAGACCGTTCTTTTGAATTTAAGACTTAATGCTGACCGTTTAATGATTGCCAATTATATAGCGAAGCCATTTAACAATTATTGCAACCATTAAACAGTCAAAATACCATTCAAAAGTTTAAAAGAAGTCAATCTGACACATTTCTAAAGCACCTCAACTAGTGAACACTTATAACAAAGTTCACATTAACCGTGACAAAGTGTGAACGGCGAGATATTCAAGAGGTGAAATCATTTCCATATAACATGGTTGAATTGTTTAAAGGGACACATGGCAATCTTGAGTTTTATTCAAACATTAAAATTTGCTCCTCAATTTACTTATCCTGCGTCATTTTGGCTTTAAAACTGCTTGCATATGATTAAATAAAAATTTGAAATTTCAATTATCTTCATTATTTCACCAATTTTTTAAATATATTATTGATTCACTATTATAAAATGTTAGTAATATGTAAAAATAATTTGCTTTGAACTTTTCTAACAATTACTATTAATGATTGAACAAATGCAAGTGAAGAGAAAAACTAACGGGACGCCATGAGTTTTTAAAAAATCAAGATTGCCGTGTGTCCCTTTAAAGTCAAAGTCTTGTAAGTTGGAACTGTTGTTGTAGCCATTTCCAGTTTACATTTCAATTTTATTCATTTTTCATTGATTTATTTGTTTACAACTTTTTCCATTGCTGTTTGAATTTTTGATTAAAATTTATGTATGCGTTCTTTAATATTTGTTTTAGCTACTTTGAATATAAATAAATAAATTATTAAACATAATTTGTCTGTTGATAATTACATTGGAAACCAAAATACTTGCACAAACCAAGGATGCTCGACACATTTTTCCGTAGATGCCAACGTTTCCGTAGCTCTAGGCCAGTTATGCCAATTTTGCCGTGAAATGTGTGTAGCGCCCAGTACATCACTATCATTAGATGCCATGTAGAAGGCGTAGACAGATTTGTCAGTAGATGTTACAGAATACCCTAAAATGCCAATTTGTCTGTAGATGACACCAAGCTCGTAATGCCAATGGGTCCAGAAAGGTCAGTTTGTCCTAAGATTATGGCGGGGTTGGAAGAAGAATAATTATATAATTCCTCAATGTGCCCTGATAGTGTCCAAAGATGCCAGTTAGTCCATAATCGGGCAGGCCAATATGAGCTAGGTGTCCGTATAGGCCATTACATGAGAGGACAGGTGTCTGTAGAGTCCAATATGAGAGGGCAGGTGTCTGTAGAGTAATATAAGAGAGGGCAGTGTCTGTACTACAGAGTCCAATATAACAGGGTTGGTGTCAAGATAGAGCAGGTGTCTGAAGAGACCATTATATGAGAGGGCAGGTGTCTGTGGAGACCATTATATGAGAGGGCAGGTGTCTGTGGAGACCATTATATGGGAGGGCAGGTGTCTGTGGAGACCATTATATGAGATAGGTGTCTGTAGAGACCATCATATGAGAGGGCAGGTGTCTGTAGAGACCATTATATGAGAGGGCAGGTGTCTGTAGAGACCTATATATGAGAGGGCAGGTGTCTGTAGTGACTATTATATGAGAGGGCAGGTGTCTGTAGAGACCATTATATGAGAGGGCAGGTGTCTGTAGAGACCTATATATGAGAGGGCAGGTGTCTATAGAGACCATTATATGAGAGGGCAGGTGTCTGTGGAGACCATTATATGAGAGGGCAGGTGTCTGTGGAGACCATTATATGAGAGGGCAGGTGTCTGTGGAGACCATTATATGGGAGGGCAGGTGTCTGTGGAGACCATTATATGAGAGAGAAGGTGTCTGTAGAGACCATCATATGAGAGGGCAGGTGTCTGTAGAGACCATTATATGAGAGGGCAGGTGTCTGTAGAGACCTATATATGAGAGGGCAGGTGTCTGTAGAGACTATTATATGAGAGAACAGGTGTCTGTGGAGACCATTATATGAGAGGGCAGGTGTCTGTGGAGACCATTATATGAGAGAGCAGGTGTCTGTAAAGACCATCATATGAGAGGGCAGGTGTCTGTAGAGACCATTATATGAGAGGGCAGGTGTCTGTAGAGACCTATATATGAGAGGGCAGGTGTCTGTAGAGACCATTATATGAGAGGGCAGGTGTCTGTAGAGATCAATATATGTGAGGGCAGGTGTCTAGAGACCATTATATGAGAGACCAGGTGTCTGCAGAGACCAATATATGACAGGGCAGGTGTCTGTAGAGACCATTATATGAGAGGGCAGGTGTCTGTAGAGTCCAATATATGAGAGGGCAGGTGTCTGTAGAGACCATTATAAGAGAGGGCAGGTGTCTGTAGAGTCCAATATAAGAGAGGGTAGGTGTCATGAGAGCAGGTGTCTGTAGAGACCATTATATGAGACCAGGTGTCTGTAGAGAGCAATATCTGAGAGGGCAGGTGTCTGTAGAGACCATTATATGAGACGGCAGGTGTCTGTAGAGACCAATATATGAGAGGGCAGGTGTCTGTAGAGTCCCAATATATGAGAGGGCAGGTGTCTGTAGAGACCATTATATGAGAGAGCAGGTGTCTGTGGAGACCAATATATGAGAGGGCAGGTGTCTGTAGAGACCATTATATGAGAGGGCAGGTGTCTGTAGAGATCAATATATGTGAGGGCAGGTGTCTGTAGAGACCATTATATGAGAGACCAGGTGTCTGCACAGACCAATATATGAGAGGGCAGGTGTCTGTAGAGTCCAATATATGAGAGGGCAGGTGTCTGTAGAGACAATTATAAGAGAGGGCAGGTGTCTGTAGAGTCCAATATAAGAGAGGGTAGGTGTCATGAGAGAGCAGGTGTCTGTAGAGACCATTATATGAGAGACCAGGTGTCTGTAGAGAGCAATATCTGAGAGGGCAGGTGTCTGTAGAGACCATTATATGAGACGGCAGGTGTCTGTAGAGACCAATATATGAGAGGGCATGTGTCTGTAGAGTCCCAATATATGAGAGGGCAGGTGTCTGTAGAGACCATTATATGAGAGAGCAGGTGTCTGTGGAGACCATTATATGAGAGGGCAGGTGTCTGTAAAGTCCAATATATGAGTGAACAGGTGTCTGTAGAGTCCCAATATATGAGTGGGCAGGTGTCTGTAGAGACCAATATGAGAGGGCAGGTGTCTGTAGAGACCAATATATGAGAGAGCAGGTGTCTTAAGAGACCAATATATGAGAGGGCAGGTGTCTGTAGAGACCATTTTATGAGAGGGCAGGTGTCTCTGTAGAGACCATTATAGTAGAGGGCAGGTGTGCGTAGAGACCAATATATGAGAAGGCAGGTGTCTGTAGAGTCCAATATTTGAGAGGGCAGGTGTCTGTAGAGACCATTATATGAGAGGGCAGGTGTCTGTAGAGTCCCAGTATATGATAGGACATGTGTCTGTAGAGACCATCATATGAGAGGGCAGGTGTCTGTAGAGACCATTATATGAGAGGGCAGGTGTCTGTAGAGACCAATATATGAGAGGGCAGGTGTCTGTAGAGACCATTATATGAGAGGGCAGGTGTCTGTAGAGATCAATATATGTGAGGGCAGGTGTCTGTAGAGACCATTATATGAGAGACCAGGTGTCTGCAGAGACCAATATATGAGAGGGCAGGTGTCTGTAGAGACCATTATATGAGAGGGCAGGTGTCTGTAGAGTCCAATATATGAGAGGGCAGGTGTCTGTAGAGACCATTATAAGAGAGGGCAGGTGTCTGTAGAGTCCAATATAAGAGAGGGTAGGTGTCATGAGAGAGCAGATGTCTGTAGAGACCATTATATGAGACCAGGTGTCTGTAGAGAGCAATATCTGACAGGGCAGGTGTCTGTAGGGACCATTATATGAGACGGCAGGTGTCTGTAGAGACCAATATATGAGAGGGCAGGTGTCTGTAGAGTCCCAATATTTGAGAGGGCAGGTGTCTGTAGAGACCATTATATGAGAGAGCAGGTGTCTGTGGAGACCATTATATGAGAGGGCAGGTGTCTGTAGAGACCATTATATGAGAGGGCAGGTGTCTGTAGAGATCAATATATGTGAGGGCAGGTGTCTGTAGAGACCATTATATAAGAGACCAGGTGTCTGCACAGACCAATATATGAGAGGGCAGGTGTCTGTAGAGACCATTATATGAGAGGGCAGGTGTCTGTAGAGTCCAATATATGAGAGGGCAGGTGTCTGTAGAGACAATTATAAGAGAGGGCAGGTGTCTGTAGAGTCCAATATAAGAGAGGGTAGGTGTCAACAGAGAGCAGGTGTCTGTAGAGACCATTATATGAGAGACCAGGTGTCTGTAGAGAGCAATATCTGAGAGGGCAGGTGTCTGTAGAGACCATTATATGAGACGGCAGGTGTCTGTAGAGACCAATATATGAGAGGGCATGTGTCTGTAGAGTCCCAATATATGAGAGGGCAGGTGTCTGTAGAGACCATTATATGAGAGAGCAGGTGTCTGTGGAGACCATTATATGAGAGGGCAGGTGTCTGTAGAGACCATTATATCAGAGGGCAGGTGTCTGTAGAAACCAATATATGAGAGGGCAGGTGTCTGTAGAGACCATTATATGAGAGGGCAGGTGTCTGTAGAGTCCAATATATGAGGGCAGGTGTCTGTAGAGTAATATAATAGAGGGCAGGTGTCTGTAGAGTGTCCATAGATGCCAGTTTGTCCATAATCGGGCAGGCCAATATAAGGGAGCTAGGTGTCCGTATAGGCCACTATATGAGAGGACAGGTGTCTGTATTTTCCAATATAAGAGAGGGCAGGTGTCTGTAGAGTAACATAAGAGAGGGCAGGCGTCTGTAGAGTCTAATATAAGAGAGGGTAAGTGTCTGTAGAATAATATAAGAGAGCAGTGTCTGTAGATTCCAATATAAGAGGGTTGGTGGCATGAGAGAGCAGGTTTCTGTAGAGACCATTATATCAGAGGGCAGGTGTCTGTAAAGTCCAATATACGAGTGAACAGGTGTCTGTAGACTCTCAATATATGAGTGGGCAGGTGTCTGTAGAGTCCATTATATGAGAGAGTAGGTGTCTGTAGATACCAATATAAGAGAGGGCAGGTGTCTGTAGAGACCAATATATAAGAGAGCAGAGGTCTGTAGAGACCAATATATGAGAGGGCAGGTGTCTGTAGAGACCATTATATGAGAGGGCAGGTGTCTGTATATATCAATATAAGAGAGGGCAGGTGTCTGTAGAGACCAATATATGAGAGAGCAGGTGTCTGTAGAGACCAATATATGAGAGGGCAGGTGTCTGTAGAGACCATTATATGAAAGGGCAGTTGTCTGTAGAGACCAATATATGAGAGGGCAGGTGTCTGTAGAGACCATTATATGAGAGACCGGGTGTCTGTAGAGAGCAATATTTGAGAGGGCAGGTGTCTAGAGACCATTATATGAGAAGGCAGGTGTCTGTAGAGACCAATATATAAGAGGGCAGGTGACTGTAGAGAACATTATATGAGAGGGCAGGTGTCTGTAGAGACCATTATAAGAGAGGGCAGGTGTCTGTAGAGTCCAATATAAGAGAGGGTAGGTGTCATGAGAGAGCAGGTGTCTGTAGAGACCATTATATGAGAGGGCAGGTGTCTGTAGAGTACCAATATATGAGAGGGCAGGTGTCTGTAGAGACCATTATATGAGAGAGCAGGTGTCTGTAGCGACCATTATATGAGAGGGCAGGTTTCTGTAGAGACCATTATATGAGAGGGCAGGTGTCTGTAGAGACCATTATATGAAAGACCAGGTGTCTGCAGAGAGCAATATTTGAGAGGGCAGGTGTCTGTAGAGTCCAATATATGAGAGGGCAGGCGACTGTAGAGACCATTATATGAGAGGGCAGGTGTCTGTAGAGTCCAATATATGAGAGGGCAGGTGTCTGTAGAGACCATTATATGAGAGGGCAGGTGTCTGTAGAGTCCAATATTAGAGAGGGCAGGTGTCTGTAGAGGCCACCATATGAGAGGAAAGGTGTCTGTAAAGTCCAATATATGAGTGAACAGGTGTCTGTAGAGTCCCAATATACGAGTGGGCAGGTGTCTGTAGAGACCATTATATGAGAGGGCAGGTGTTTGTAGAGACCAATATATGAGAAAGCAGGTGTCTTGAGAGACCAATATATGAGAGAGCAGGTGTCTGTAGAGACCATTATATGAGAGGGCAGGTGTCTGTAGAGACCATTATATGAGATGGAAGGTGACTGTAGTCCAATATATGAGAGGGCAGGTGCCTGTAGATACCATTATATGAGAGGGCAGGTGTCTGTAGAGACCATTATATGAGAGGACAGGTGTGTGTAGTGTCCAATATATGAGAGAGCAGTTGTCTGTAGAGACCATTATATGAAGGACAGATGTCTGTAGAGACCAATATATGAGAGGGCATGTGTCTGTAGAGACCATTATATGAGAGGGCATGTTTCTGTAGAGTCCAATATATGAGAGGGCAGTTGTCTGTAGAGACCATTATATGAGAGCGCAGGTGTCTGTAAAAGTCCAATATTCGAGAGGGCAGGTATCTGTAGAGGCCATCATTTGAGAGGGCAGGTGTCTGTAAAGTCCAATATATGAGTGAACAGGTGTCTGTAGAGTCCCAGTATATGAGAGGGCAGGTGTCTGTAGAGTCCAATATATGAGAGGGCAGGTGTCTGTAGAGACCATGATATGAGAGAGCAGGTGTCTTTAGAGTCCAATATATGGAAGGGCAGGTGTGTGAGGCCATCATATGAGAGGTGTCTGTAGGGTCCAATATATGAGTGAACAGGTGTCTGTAGAGTCCCAATATATGAGTGGGGAGGTGTCTGTAGAGACCATTATATGAGAGAGTAGGTGTCTGTATAGACCATTATATGAGAGGACAGGTGTCTGTAGAGACCATTATGTTAGAGGACAGGTGTCTGTATAGTGCCAATATATGAGAGGGCAGATGTCTTTAGAGACCATTATATGAGAGGTCAGGTGTCCGTAGAGACCAATATATGAGAGAGCAGGTGTCTGTAGAGACCATTATATGAGAGGGCAGGTGTCTGTAGAATCCGATATATTAGAGCGCAGGTCTCTGTAGAGACCATTATATGAAAGGGCAGGTGTCTGTAGAGACCAATAGAGAGGGCAGGTGTCTGTAGAGTCCAATATTTGAGAGGTGAAGTGTCTGTAGTGACCATTATATGAGAGGGCAGGTGTCTGTAGAGACCATTATATGAGAGACCGGGTGTCTGTAGAGAGCAATATTTGAGAGGGCAGGTGTCTAGAGACCATTATATGAGAAGGCAGGTGTCTGTAGAGACCAATATATAAGGGGGCAGGTGACTGTAGAGAACATTATATGAGAGGGCAGGTGTCTGTAGAGACCATTATAAGAGAGGGCAGGTGTCTGTAGAGTCCAATATAAGAGAGGGTAGGTATCATGAGAGAGCAGGTGTCTGTAGAGACCATTATATGAGAGGGCAGGTGTCTGTAGAGTACCAATATATGAGAGGGCAGGTGTCTGTAGAGACCATTATATGAGAGAGCAGGTGTCTGTAGAGACCATTATATGAGAGGGCAGGTGTCTGTAGAGACCATTATATGAGAGGGCAGGTGTCTGTAGAGACCATTATATGAAAGACCAGGTGTCTGCAGAGAGCAATATTTGAGAGGGCAGGTGTCTGTAGAGTCCAATATATGAGAGGGCAGGCGACTGTAGAGACCATTATATGAGAGGGCAGGTGTCTGTAGAGTCCAATATTTGAGAGGTCAAGTGTCTGTAGTGACCATTATATGAGAGGGCAGGTGTCTGTAGAGACCAATATTTGAGAGGGCAGGTGTCTGTAGAGACCATTATAAGAGAGGGCAGATGTCTGTAGAGACCATTATATGAGATATAAGAAGGCAGGTGTCTGTAGAGACCATTATATGAGAGAGCAGGTGTCTGTAGATACCACTTTTAGAGAGGGCAGGTGTCTGTAGAGTCCAATATTTAAGAGGACAGGTGTTTGTAGAGACCATTATATGAGAAAGCATGTGTCTGTAGAGACCATTATATGAGAGGGCAGGTGTCTGTAGAGACCAATATATGAGAGGGCAGGTGTCTGTAGAGACCATTATATGAGAGTGCAGGTGTCTGTAGAGTCCAATATATTAGAGGGCAGGTGTCTGTAGAGACCATTATAGAAAAGGGCAGGTGTCTGTAAAGATCAATATTTGAGAGGGCAGGTGTCTGTAGAGTCCAATATATGAAAGGGCAGGTGTCTGTAGAGACTATTATATGAGAGACCAGGTGTCTGTAGAGAGCAATATTTGAGAGGGCTGGTATCTGTAGAGTCCAATATATGAGAGGACAGGTGTCTGTAGAGACCAATATATGAGAGAGAAGGTGTCTGTAGAGACCATTATATGAGAGGGCAGGTGTCTGTAGAGTCCAATATATGAGAGGGCTAGCGTCTGTAGAGACCATTACATGAGAAGGCAGGTGTCTGTAGAGTCCAATATATGAGAGGGCAGGTGTCTGTAGAGACCATTATATGAGAGAGCAGGTGTCTTTAGAGTCCAATATATGAGTGAACAGGTGTCTGTAGAGTCCCAATATATGAGTGGGGAGGTGTCTGTAGAGACCATTATATGAGAGAGTAGGTGTCTGTAGAGACCATTATATGAGAGGACAGGTGTCTGTAGAGACCATTATGTTAGAGGACAGGTGTCTGTATAGTGCAAATATATGAGAGGGCAGATGTATGTAGAGACCAATTATATTAGAGAGTAGGTGTCTGAAGAGACCATTATATGACAGGGCAGGTGTCTTTAGAGACCATTATATGAGACGTCAGGTGTCCGTAGAGACCAATATATGAGAGAGCAGGTGTCTGTAGAGACCATTATATGAGAGGGCAGGTGTCTGTAGAATCCGATATATTAGAGCGCAGGTCTCTGTAGAGACCATTATATGAAAGGGCAGGTGTCTGTAGAGACCAATAGAGAGGGCAGGTGTCTGTAGAGTCCAATATATGAGAGGTCAAGTGTCTGTAGTGACCATTATATGAGAGGGCAGGTGTCTGTAGAGACCAATATTTGAGAGGACAGGTGTCTGTAGAGACCATTATAAGAGAGGGCAGATGTCTGTAGAGACCATTATATGAGATATAAGAATTCAGGTGTCTGTAGAGACCATTATATGAGAGAGCAGGTGTCTGTAGAGACCATTTTAGGAGAGGGCAGGTGTCTGTAGAGACCAATATTTAAGAGGGCAGGTGTCTAGAGACCATTATAAGAGAGGGCAGATGTCTGTAGAGACCATTATATGAGATATAAGAAGGCAGGTGTCTGTAGAGACCATTATATGAGAGAGCAGGTGTTTGTAGAGACCATTATACGAGAAAGCAGGTGTCTGTAGAGACCATTATATGAGAGGGCAGGTGTCTGTAGAGACCAATATATGAGAGGCAGCAGGTGTCTGTAGAGACCATTATATGAGAGGGCAGGTGTCAGTAGAGTCCAATATATTAGAGGGCAGGTGTCTGTAGAGACCATTATAGAAAAGGGCAGGTGTCTGTAAAGACCAATATTTGAGAGGGCAGGCGTCTGTAGAGTCCAATATATGAAAGGGCAGGTGTCTGTAGAGACCATTATATGAGAGACCAGGTGTCTGTAGAGAGCAATATTTGAGAGGGCTGGTATCTGTAGAGTCCAATATATGAGAGGACAGGTGTCTGTAGAGACCAATATATGAGAGAGAAAGTGTCTGTAGAGACCATTATATGAGAGGGCAGGTGTCTGTAGAGTCCAATATATGAGAGGGCAGGTGTCTGTAGAGTCCAATATTTGAGAGGACAGGTGTCTGTAGAGGCCATCATATGAGAGGAAAGGTGTGTGTAAAGTCCAATATATGAGTGAACAGGTTACTGTAGAGTCCCAATACATGAGTGAGCAGGTGTCTGTAGAGACCATTATATAGGAGGGCATGTGTCTGTAGAGACCATTATATGAGAGGGCAGGTGTCTGTAGAGTCCAATATTTAAGAGGACAGGTGTTTGTAGAGACCATTATATGAGAAAACAGGTGTCTGTAGAGACCGTTATATGAAAGGGCACTGTCCGTAGTGACCATTATATGAGAGGGCAGGTGTCTGTAGAGTCCAATATATGAGAGGAAAGGTGTCTGTAGAAACCATTATATGAGAGGTCAAGTGTCTGTAGTGACCATTATATGAGAGGGCAGGTGTCTGTAGAGACCAATATTTGAGAGGACAGGTGTCTGTAGAGACCATTATAAGAGAGGGCAGATGTCTGTAGAGACCATTATATGAGATATAAGAATTCAGGTGTCTGTAGAGACCATTATATGAGAGAGCAGGTGTCTGTAGAGACCATTTTAGGAGAGGGCAGGTGTCTGTAGAGACCAATATTTAAGAGGGCAGGTGTCTAGAGACCATTATAAGAGAGGGCAGATGTCTGTAGAGACCATTATATGAGATATAAGAAGGCAGGTGTCTGTAGAGACCATTATATGAGAGAGCAGGTGTTTGTAGAGACCATTATACGAGAAAGCAGGTGTCTGTAGAGACCATTATATGAGAGGGCAGGTGTCTGTAGAGACCAATATATGAGAGGCAGCAGGTGTCTGTAGAGACCATTATATGAGAGGGCAGGTGTCAGTAGAGTCCAATATATTAGAGGGCAGGTGTCTGTAGAGACCATTATAGAAAAGGGCAGGTGTCTGTAAAGACCAATATTTGAGAGGGCAGGCGTCTGTAGAGTCCAATATATGAAAGGGCAGGTGTCTGTAGAGACCATTATATGAGAGACCAGGTGTCTGTAGAGAGCAATATTTGAGAGGGCTGGTATCTGTAGAGTCCAATATATGAGAGGACAGGTGTCTGTAGAGACCAATATATGAGAGAGAAAGTGTCTGTAGAGACCATTATATGAGAGGGCAGGTGTCTGTAGAGTCCAATATATGAGAGGGCAGGTGTCTGTAGAGTCCACTATTTGAGAGGACAGGTGTCTGTAGAGGCCATCATATGAGAGGAAAGGTGTGTGTAAAGTCCAATATATGAGTGAACAGGTTACTGTAGAGTCCCAATACATGAGTGAGCAGGTGTCTGTAGAGACCATTATATAGGAGGGCATGTGTCTGTAGAGACCATTATATGAGAGGGCAGGTGTCTGTAGAGTCCAATATTTAAGAGGACAGGTGTTTGTAGAGACCATTATATGAGAAAACAGGTGTCTGTAGAGACCGTTATATGAAAGGGCACTGTCCGTAGTGACCATTATATGAGAGGGCAGGTGTCTGTAGAGTCCAATATATGAGAGGAAAGGTGTCTGTAGAAACCATTATATGAGAGGGCAGGTGTCTGTAGAGACCAATATATGAGAGAGAAGGTGTCTGTAGAGACCATTATATGAGAGGGAAGGTGTCTGTAGAATCCAATATATGAGAGGGCATGCGTCTGTAGAGACCATTATATGAGAGGGCAGGTGTCTGTAGAGTCCAATATTTGAGAGGACAGGTGTCTGTAGAGGCCATCATATGAGAGGAAAGGTGTGTGTAAAGTCCAATATATGAGTGAACAGGTTACTGTAGAGTCCCAATACATGAGTGAGCAGGTGTCTGTAGAGACCATTATATGGGAGGGCAGGTGTCTGTAGAGACCATTATATGAGAGGGCAGGTGTCTGTAGAGTCCAATATTTAAGAGGACAGGTGTTTGTAGAGACCATTATATGATAAAGCAGGTGTCTGTAGAGACCATTATATGAAAGGGCACTGTCCGTAGTGACCATTATATGAGAGGGCAGGTGTCTGTAGAGTCCAATATATGAGAGGGCAGTTGTCTGTAGAGTCCCAATATATGAGAGGGCAGGTCTATGTAGAGACCATTATATTAGAGGGCAGGTGTCTGTAGAGACCATTATATGAGAGGACAGGTGTCTGTAGAGACCACTATTTGAGAGGGCAGGTGTCTGTAGAGACCATTATATGAGAGGGCAGGTGTCTGTAGAGGCCATTATATGAGAGGGCAGATGTCTGTAGAGACCAATATATGAGAGAGAAGGTGTCTGTAGAGACCATTATATGAGAGGGCAGGTGTCTGTATAGTGCCAATATATGAGAGGGCAGATGTATGTAGAGACCAATTACATTAGAGAGCAGGTGTCTGAAGAGACCATTATATGACAGGGCAGGTGTCTTTAGAGACCATTATATGAGAGGTCAGGTGTCCGTAGAGACCAATATATGAGAGATCAGGTGTCTGTAGAGACCATTATATGAGAGGGCAGGTGTCTGTAGAATCCGATATATTAGAGCGCAGGTCTCTGTAGAGACCATTATATGAAAAGGCATGTGTCTGTATAGACCAATAGAGAGGGCAGGTGTCTGTAGAGTCCAATATTTGAGAGGTCAGGTGTCTGTAGTGACCATTATATGAGAGGGCAGGTGTCTGTAGAGACTAATATTTGAGTGGGCAGGTGTCTGTAGAGACCATTATAAGAGAGGGCAGATGTCTGTAGAGACCATTATATGAGATATAAGAAGGCAGGTGTCTGTAGAGACCATTATATGAGAGAGCAGGTGTCTGTAGAGACCATTTTAAGAGAGGGCAGGTGTCTGTAGAGTCCAATATTTAAGAGGACAGGTGTTTGTAGAGACCATTATATGAGAAAGCAGGTGTCTGTAGAGACCATTATATGATGGCAGGTGTCTGTAGAGACCAATATATGAGAGGGCAGGTGTCTGTAGAGACCATTATATGAGAGGGCAGGTGTCTGTAGAGTCCAATATATTAGAGGGCAGGTGTCTGTAGAGAACATTATAGGAAAGGGCAGGTGTCTGTAAAGACCAATATTTGAGAGGGCAGGTGTCTGTAGAGTCCAATATATGAAAGGGCAGATGTCTGTAGAGACCATTATATGAGAGGGCTGGTATCTGTAGAGTCCAATATATGAGAGGACAGGTGTCTGTAGAGACCAATATATGAGAGAGAAGGTGACTGTAGAGACCATTATATGAGAGGGCAGGTGTCTGTAGAGTCCAATATATGAGAGGGCATGCGTATGTAGAGATCATTATATGAGAGGGCAGGTGTCTGTAGAGTCCAATATTTGAGAGGACAGCTGTCTGTAGAGGCCATCATATGAGAGGGAAGGTGTGTGTAAAGTCCAATATATGAGTGAACAGGTGACTGTAGAGTTCCAATACATGAGTGAGCAGGTGTCTGTAGAGACCATTATATGGGAGGGCAGGTGTCTGTAGAGACCATTATATGAGAGGGCAGGTGTCTGTAGAGTCCAATATTTAAGAGGACAGGTGTTTGTAGAGACCATTATATGAGAAAGCAGGTGTCTGTAGAGACCATTATATGAAAGGGCACTGTCCGTAGAGACCATTATATGAGAGGGCAGGTGTCTGTAGAGTCCAATATATGAGAGGGCAGGTGTCTGTAGATACCATTATATGAGAGGGCAGGTGTCTGTAGAGACCATTATATGAGAGGGCAGGTGTCTGTAGAGTCCAATATATGAGAGAGCAGATGTCTGTAGAGACCATTACATGAGAAGGCAGGTGTCTGTAGAGTCCAATATATGGGAGGACAGGTGTCTGTAGAGACCATTATGTGCGAGGTCAGGTGTCTGTAGAGTCCCAATATATGAGAGGGCAGGTGTCTGTAGAGACCAATATTTGAGAGGGCAGTTGTCTGTAGAGACCATTATATGAGAGGGCAGGTGTCTGTAGAGGCCGTTATATGAGAGGGCAGATGTCTGTAGAGACCAATATATAAAAGGGCAGGTGTCTGAGACCATTATATAAGAGAGCAGGTGTCTGTAGAGTCCAATATATGAGAATGCAGGTGGCTGTTGAGACCATTGAATGAGAGACCAGGTGTCTGTAGAGACCAATATATGAGAGGACAGGTATCTGTAGGGCTCCATATTTGAAAGGGCAGGTGTCTGTAGAGACCAATATATGAGAGGGCAGGAGTCTGTAGAGTCCATTATATGAGAGGGCAGGTGTCTGTAGAGTCCAATATATGAGAGGGCAGGTGTCTGTAGAGACCAATATATGAGAGGGCTGGTATCTGTAGAGTCCAATATATGAGAGGACAGGTGTCTGAAGAGACCAATATATGAGAGAGAAGGTGACTGTAGAGACCTTTATATGAGAGGGCCTGTGTCTGTAGAGGAGTTCAATATATGAGAGGGCAGGTGTCTGTAGAGACCATAATATGAGAGGGCAGATATCTGTAAAGTCCAATACATGAGTGAACAAGTGTCTGTAGAGTCCCAATATATGAGTGGGCAGGTGTCTGTAGATACCATTATATGACAGGGCAGGTGTCTGTAGATACCAATATATGAGTGGGCAGGTCACTGTAGAGTCCAATATGCAAGAGGACAGGTGTTTGTAGAGACCATTATATGAGAAAGCAGGTGTCTGTAGAGACCATTTTATGAAAGGGCACTGTCCGTAGAGACCATTATATGAGAGGGCAGGTGTCTGTAGAGTCCAATATATGAGAGGGCAGGTGTCTGTAGATACCATTATATGAGAGGGCAGGTGTCTGTAGAGACCATTATATGAGAGGGCAGGTGTGTGGAGAGTCCAATATATGAGAGAGCAGATGTCTATAGAGACCATTACATGAGAAGGCAGGTGTCTGTAGAGTCCAATATATGGGTGGACAGGTGTCTGTAGAGACCATTATGTGCGAGGTCAGGTGTCTGTAGAGTCCCAATATATGAGAGGGCAGGTGTATGTAGAGACCATTATATTAGAGAGCAGGTGTCTGTAGAGACCATTATATGAAAGGACAGGTGTCTGTAGAGACCAATATTTGAGAGGGCAGGTGTCTGTAGAGACCTTTATATGAGAGGGCAGGTGTCTGTAGAGCCCATTATATGAGAGGGCAGTTGTCTGTAGCGACCAAATTTATAAGAGTCCAGGTGTCTGAGACCATTATATGAGAGAGCAGGTGTCTGTAGAGTCCAATATATGAGAGGGCTGGTGTCTGTTGAGACCATTATATGAGAAACCAGGTGTCTGTAGAGACCAATAATTGAGAGGACAGGTGTCTGTAGGGTCCCATATATGAAAGGGCAGGTGTCTGTAGAGACCATTATATGAGAGGGCAGCTGTCTGTAGAGTCCAATATATGAGAGGACAGGTGTCTGAAGAGACCATTATATGAGAGGGCTGGTGTCTGTAAGAGTCCAATATTTGAGAGGACAAGTGTCTGTAGAGGCCATCATATGAGAGGGCATATATCTGTAAAGTCCAATACATGAGTGAACAGGTGACTGTAGAGTCCCAATATATGAGTTTGCCTGTGTCTGTTGATACCATTATATGAAAGGGCAGGTGTCTGTAGAGACCAATATATGAGAAAGTTGGTGTCTGTAGAGACCTTTATATGAGAGGGCAGGTGTCTGTAGAGACCATTATATGAGAGGACGGGTGGCTGTAGAGTACAATATATGAGAGGGCATGTGTATGTAGATGCCATTATATGAGAGGGCAGGTGTCTGTAGAGACCAATATATGAGAGAGCAGATGTCTCTAGAGACCATTATATGAGAGGGCAGGTGTCTGTTGAGTCCAATATATGAGAGAGCAGATGTCTCTAGAGACCATTATATGAGAGGGCAGGTGTCTGTAGAGTCCAATATATGAGAGAGCAGATGTCTCTAGAGACCATTATATGAGAGGGCAGGTGTCTGTTGAGTCCAATATATGAGAGGGCAGGTGTCTGTAGAGACCAATATATGAGAGGGCAGGTAGAGACCATTATATGAGAGGACCTGTGTCTGTAGAGTTCAATATATGAGAGGGCAGGTGTCTGTAGAGACCATTATATGAGAGGGCAGATATCTGTAAAGTCCAATACATGAGTGAACAGGTGTCTGTAGAGTTCCAATATATGAGTGGGCAGGTGTCTGTAGAGACCAATATATGAGTGGGCAGGTGTCTGTATAGTCCAATATTTGAGAGGGCATGTGTCTGTAGAGACCAAAATATGAGTGGGCAGGTGTCTGTAGAGTTCAATATATGAGAGAGCAGGTGTCTGTAGAGACCATTATATGAGAGGACAGGTGTCTGTAGAGACCATTATATGAAAGGACAGGTGTCTGTAGAGTCCAATGTATGAGAGGGCAGGTGTCTGTAGAGACCATTATATGAGAGGGCAGATGTCTGTAGAGACCAATATATGAGAGGACAGGTGTCTGTAGAATCCATATATGAGAGAGCAGGTGTCTCTAGATACCAATATATGAGAGGGCAGGTGTCTGTAGAGTCCAGTATTTGAGAGGGCAGGTTTCTGTAGAGACCATTATATGAGAGGGCAGGTTTCTGGTGAGTCCAGTATATGAGAGGGCAGTTGTCTGTAGAGACCATTATATGAGAGGGCAGGTGTCTGTAGAGTCCAATATTTGAGAGAGCAGATGTCTGTAGAGACCATTATATGAGAGGGCAGGTGTCTGTAGAGCCCATTATATGAGAGGGCAGTTGTCTGTAGCGACCAAATTTATAAGAGTCCAGGTGTCTGAGACCATTATATGAGAGAGCAGGTGTCTGTAGAGTCCAATATATGAGAGGGCTGGTGTCTGTTGAGACCATTATATGAGAAACCAGGTGTCTGTAGAGACCAATAATTGAGAGGACAGGTGTCTGTAGGGTCCCATATATGAAAGGGCAGGTGTCTGTAGAGACCAATATATGAGAGGGCAGGTGTCTGTAGAGACCATTATATGAGAGGGCAGATGTCTGTAGAGTCCAATATATGAGAGGACAGGTGTCTGAAGAGACCATTATATGAGAGGGCTGGTGTCTGTAAGAGTCCAATATTTGAGAGGACAAGTGTCTGTAGAGGCCATCATATGAGAGGGCATATATCTGTAAAGTCCAATACATGAGTGAACAGGTGACTGTAGAGTCCCAATATATGAGTTTGCCTGTGTCTGTTGATACCATTATATGAAAGGACAGGTGTCTGTAGAGACCAATATATGAGAAAGTTGGTGTCTGTAGAGACCTTTATATGAGATGGCAGGTGTCTGTAGAGACCATTATATGAGAGGACAGGTGTCTGTAGAGTACAATATATGAGAGGGCATGTGTATGTAGATACCATTATATGAGAGGGCAGGTGTCTGTAGAGACCAATATATGAGAGAGCAGATGTCTCTAGAGACCATTATATGAGAGGGCAGGTGTCTGTTGAGTCCAATATATGAGAGAGCAGATGTCTCTAGAGACCATTATATGAGAGGGCAGGTGTCTGTAAAGTCCAATATATGAGAGAGCAGATGTCTCTAGAGACCATTATATGAGAGGGCAGGTGTCTGTTGAGTCCAATATATGAGAGGGCAGGTGTCTGTAGAGACCAATATATGAGAGGGCAGGTAGAGACCATTATATGAGAGGGCCTGTGTCTGTAGAGTTCAATATATGAGAGGGCAGGTGTCTGTAGAGACCATTATATGAGAGGGCAGATATCTGTAAAGTCCAATACATGAGTGAACAGGTGTCTGTAGAGTTCCAATATATGAGTGGGCAGGTGTCTGTAGAGACCAATATATGAGTGGGCAGGTGTCTGTATAGTCCAATATTTGAGAGGGCATGTGTCTGTAGAGACCAAAATATGAGTGGGCAGGTGTCTGTAGAGTTCAATATATGAGAGAGCAGGTGTCTGTAGAGACCATTATATGAGAGGACAGGTGTCTGTAGAGACCATTATATGAAAGGACAGGTGTCTGTAGAGTCCAATGTATGAGAGGGCAGGTGTCTGTAGAGACCATTATATGAGAGGGCAGATGTCTGTAGAGACCAATATATGAGAGGACAGGTGTCTGTAGAATCCATATATGAGAGAGCAGGTGTCTCTAGATACCAATACATGAGAGGGCAGGTGTCTGTAGAGTCCAGTATATGAGAGGGCAGGTTTCTGTAGAGACCATTATATGAGAGGGCAGGTTTCTGGTGAGTCCAGTATATGAGAGGGCAGTTGTCTGTAGAGACCATTATATGAGAGGGCAGGTGTCTGTAGAGTCCAATATTTGAGAGGGCAGATGTCTGTAGAGGCCATCATATGAGAGGTGTCTGTAAAGTCCAATATATGAGTGAATATGTGTCTGTAGAGTGCCAATATATGAGTGGGCAGGTATCTGTAGAGACCATTATATGAAAGGACAGGTTCTGTAGATTCCAATATTTGAGAGGGCAGGTGTCTGTAGAGGCCAGCATATGATAACGCAGGTGTCTGTAAAGTCCAATATATGAGTGAACATGTGTCTGTAGAGTCCCAATGTATGAATGGGCTGGTGTCTGTAGAGGCCAATATATGAGAGGGTTATGTGTCGGTAGACCAATATGTGAGAGGGCAGGTGTCTAGAGTCAGCCAATATTTGAGAGGGCATGTTTCTGTAGAGGCCAATATATGAGAGGACATGTGTCTGTAAAGGCCAATATATGAGTGGGCATGTGTCTGTAGAGGCCAATATATGAGAGGGTTATGTGCCGATATACCAATATTTGAGAAGGCAGGTGTCTAGAGGCAGCCGATATTTGGGAGGGCATGTGTCTGTAGAGGACAATATATGAGAGGACATGTGTCTGTAGAGGTCAATATATGAGAGGGCAGGTGTCTTTAGAGGCCAATATAAGAGAGGGCATGTGACTATAGAGGCCAATATATATGAGAGGGCAGGTGTCTGTAGAGCCAATATATACTGAAAAATTCCCGTGTCGCGTTTCGTTTTCCTTTCAGTATATCTGAGCGGGCGAGGTGTATTAGAGGCCAAATATATATGAAAGGGTTATGTGTGTGTAGAGGCATATATACGAGTGGGCTAAGTGTCTGTATAGGCCAATATAATGAGAGTGCGGCTCGGTGTCTGTATATGCCAATATATATGAGAGGGCTAGGTGTCTGTAAAATTGAATTGAATTGGTATTTTATAGTCGCAACAACAGCTTAGATTATTTGGCGACTTTCCATCTTCCATTGGTGCTCCTTCGGGCAATTTTCGTGCACGGACGGGCGGGTACCTGTAGCTATCTGCAGAGGTCTATATATAAGGGCTAGGTGTCTGGAGATGCCGATACATGAGGTGTACCGGAAGTAAATCATTATGGTATTCATGCCTGGTGTAGTCGAAAGGAGTTCCCAAATATATAATCCCTAACTTTTTTTGTGATAAAAGGCATTTTTGAGTATTTAAGGCCTGTTTTTCTGGCTGAAATGACTTTATTGACATGTTTGTGATAGCTTAAAACCATTTGCATGGTTGTATGATGATTTTATTTATCAACTTGACAGTTTTGAAAGTGAAAGTAGAACACATTTAAGAGGTGCCGAATGAATGCAGTTTGTTCACGGTATCAACAAAGATCAGAATTTTTTTTTCTTATATGCCACATGACCCCTACTATTCTCAGCAGTTTTCTAGAGAGGCAGGTCTCATGACTAAGAACATGTAAGTGAATCTTAGTTTGAATTTCATTTTGAAAAATGGCTAACTAGAAAGCTTTGTCAATATAGCATTGGACTCAATGGGATTTGATTTACTTCCGGTACACCATGAGAGGGCATGTGTATGTAAAGGCCAATATAATTATGAGAGGGCATTTGTCTGTAGAGGTCAATATATGAGAGGACATGTGTCTGTAGAGTCCATTATATGAGAGGACATGTGTCTGTAGAGGCCAATTAATGAGAGGGTTATTTATCTGTAGAGGCGAATATATGAGAGGGTTTGGTGTATGTAGAGGCCAGTATATGAGAGGGCTAGGTGTCTGTAGAGCCCAATATATGAGCGGGCAGGTGTCTGTAGAGGTCAATATATGGGAGGGCTAACTGTATGTAGAGTCCAATATATGAGACGACATGTGTCTGTAGAGGCCAGTATATGAGAGGGCTAACTGTCTGTAGAGGTCAATATATGGGAGGGCTAACTGTATGTAGAGTCCAATATATGAGAGGACATGTGTCTGTAGAGGCCAGTAAATGAGAGGGTATATGTAGATTGAGGCCAATATATGTGTATGTAGAGGTCGATATATTAGACGACAGGTGGTTGTCGAAGTCATTATATGAGAGGGATATAGGTCTGTAGAGGCCAATATATAAGCGGGCAGGTGTCTGTAAAGGCCAATATATTAGAGGGCTAATAAACTGTCTGTAGAGGCCAATATATGAGAGGGCTAACGGGTCTGTAGAGGCAAATATATAAGAGGGTTATTTATCTGTAGAGGCCAATATATGAGAGGGCTAACTGTCCGTAGAGGCCAATATATGGGAGGGCAGGTGTCTGTGGAGGCCAATATATGAGTGAGCATGTGTCTGTAGAGGCCAATATATGAGAGGGCTAACTGTCTATAGAGGCCAATATATGAGTGGGCATGTGTCTGTAGAGGCCGATATATGAGAGGGCATGTGTCTGTAGAGGCCAATATATGAGAGGGCTAGGTGTCTGTAGAGGCTAATATATGAGAGGGCTAACTGTCTGTAGAGGCCAATATATGAGTGGGCATGTGTCTTTAGAGGCCAATATATGAGAGGGCAGGTGTCTGTAGAGGCCAATATATGAGAGGGCATATGTATGTAGATGGCAATATATAGGAGAGGCCTAGATGTGTCTGTAGAGACCAATATATTAGAGGGCAGATGGTTATCAATATATAAAACGGTTATATTATATTCTGTACTCAGCGGAATCGAAGCTGTTAGTATCGTAGCTCTTTCGGTATTATATTCTGTACAGGTTAATTCGAGGCTGTAAGAATCGTAGCTCTTGCGGTTTTATATTCTGTACTCTGCTGATTCGAAGCTGTGAGAATCGTAACTTTTTCGGTTTTATATTCTGTACAGGATAATTCGAGGCTGTGAGAATCGAAGCTCTTGCAGTTTTATATTCGGTACTCTGCTGATTCGAAGCTGTGAGAATCGTAGCTCTTACGGTTTTATATTCGGTACTCTGCTGATTCGAAGCTGTGAGAATCGTATCTTTTACGGTTTTATATTCTGTACAGGATTATTTGAGGCTGTAAGAATCGTAGCTCTTACGGTTTTATATTCCGTAGTCTGTTAATTCGAAACTGTAAGAATCGTAGCTCTTACGGTTTTATATTCCGTAGTCTGTTGATTCGAAACTGTAAGAATCGTAGCTCTTACGGTTTTATATTCCGTAGTCTGTTAATTCGAAACTGTAAGAATCGTAGCTCTTACGGTTTTATATTCCGTAGTCTGTTGATTCGAAACTGTAAGAATCGTAGCTCTTACGGTTTTATATTCCGTAGTCTGTTAATTCGAAACTGTAAGAATCGTAGCTCTTACGGTTTTATATTCCGTAGTCTGTTGATTCGAAACTGTGAGAATTGTAGCTCTTACGGTTTTATACAAAGTTCGTTAAATCTGTATTATAAAAGCACACACATTTAGAGAAAGTTGTGCCCCTTTGATTAGCTAGATGCTTCTATTAAGGTGTAACACGCCCATTGATTGTTGCATTGTGTGTGAGTTAAAATTTAAATGCCATGTTGTCATTCATATCTAGGCCCAAATTAAAAATGAATAACTTACATTATCATCACAAATGACACATATGCTGCCAAAAAAATCCACAGAAAAATGGGGGTCATTTATCTTCTAAGAAAAGAACTTGTCTCATGAATGAATGCTCCTTTAAAAACATAAACTCCGAGATGCCAAAATATTGTATTCATACACTTATTTCCATATAAGCAAGACAATTAACTTTTAAAGCAAGTTTTAGCTTTCCAAAAAGATTCGTTCTAGAGCTTTTTTCTGTAAATTTTAAGTTATTAAAAGTCAATAGTTGAAGACTAAGAGGCGTATTTTGTGGGATGTTTTGCATCTTAAAATAGCTGCATGCGCATATTCCGGACATATGGGGAGCAGATTAATTACTTATTGTAGGAAGCGAAGAGAAAAAAAGAAAAACAAAACAAAGAAAAAACCCACTAACTCGGATTTGAACTCGGATCTTCTGTATAGAATACATACTGATAAAGTTGATCCTTTGGGAGCAACAAACACAATTAAGAGAATAAAGCAGCAGCCTCGGTTTTATTGAGTCTGTTCATGAGAAGTAATGAAAGAAGCAACACCTCTCACGCCCCCTAGCACCGGCTTAAGCGGTATTCTACTTCAAAGCCACCAATGTCATAATTAAATAGTACATATTGTAATGTTATGACTCCTGATACTCACGCAAGACCTGAACAGTAGCGTCAATAGTGCTTATGAAACTCTGAAATTGTCCTATTTAGTCGTATTTATCGATTATTGGTCACTGGCGGGACAGTGTTAGTCAGTATCCTCACCGATTCCGGAAATTAACGAATAGCCAAATGTTGTATGTCGCGTGAAATGACATTCACTTTGAAGAAAGTTTTTGAATGCCATATGTCGTATGTTGAATGTTGTATGTCGAATGTTGTATGTTGCGTGAATGTCATATGTCGAATGTCGTACATTGAAGTTTTTGATTGTCGTATGTCGAATGTTGTACGAGTATGTCGCCTGAAATGATATTCACTTTGAAGGATGTTTTTTATGTCGTATGTCAAATGTTGTATGTCGAATTTCGTATGTCGAATGTCAATGCGTTTTTTGAATGTCGTATGTCGAATGTCGAGTGTTGTTTGTCGTATGTCGAATGTTATATGTCGCGTGAAATTACAATCACTTAGAAGAATGTTTTTGAATGTTTTTTTTTTAATGTCATATGTCGAATGTCGTATGTCGAATGATGTCGAATGTCGTATGTCGATTGTCGTATGTTGAGCCAACTTTACGCAGCTAACATATCGAAGCGTACGTCGATTTTTCACGATTGCAATGATTATGTAATCCATTACGTTTCTGATGCTTGCAAGCTGACAGTGACCGTCGTGGGGTGGGTTGACTCTTTCTGAGTAATTATTATTGATCTTACACGAATAGACACCTCAAACAATTATTGTGGATCTTATAGTGAATCCGTACTCTTGGATTTATTTGTGTTCACTGACAGATAGCTTATTATCATACAACACAATACATATGTCGTACCAGAATGAAGCTCTATATGCCATTATGACATACTGTTTGGCGTTTAAAGATGTCTTTGTCAGGATATATACTAAAGCAAAAAAGAAACGCAACTCGGGAATTTCCGCTATATATCGTAATTATAATATGCTGTGTGAATCGAATCGTGCTTGGCTGCATTAGACCTCTCATTTCGAAAAAAGAAGATTAAACCAACACATAATTCATCAAATGTTTTCCGTTCAAGGTTTCGTTATTGATAGAATACGCGTTTGGCTCAAACAGGTGAGCAAACTTTGGACGTACACTTTTGCAATCTCTTTACATTAAATACAATACTGAGAAATGGCTCAAAGTTTTAAAACGGAACTTCACCATTTCTGAATTTCATGTTACAAAGTGTATTGTGATTAAAAACTCGACAACAGCCCACTTTCTTTCATTTCTTTAAGTACATGTAGCTGAAACATTTTTGTTTACGCAACATCTTCGGATTGTTCTGTAATAGCACGTAGAATTGTGTGTGCAGTACCGGCAATTCCCGAGCTGCACTTCGTTTTTTCCTTTAGTACATATGAGTTAATAACTTCTTGATATATGTATATGGGCCAACACTTCCTGATATAGTATATGGGCCAACACTTCTAGATATATGTATATGGGCCAACACTTCTTGATATAGTATATGGGCCAACACTTCTTGATACACGTATATGGGCCAACACTTCTAGATATATGTATATGGGCCAACACTTCTTGATACACGTATATGGGCCAACACTTCTAGATATATGTATATGGGCCAACACTTCTTGATACACGTATATGGGCCAACACTTCTAGATATATGTATATGGGCCAACACTTCTTGATACACGTATATGGGCCAACACTTCTAGATATATGTATATGGACCAACACTTCCTGATATAGTATATGGGCCAACACTTCTAGATATATGTATATGGGCCAACACTTCTTGATATAGTATATGGGCCAACACTTCTTGATACACGGCCAACACTTCTAGATATATGTATATGGGCCAACACTTCTTGATACACGTATATGGGCCAACACTTCTAGATATATGTATATGGGCCAACACTTCTTGATACACGTATATGGGCCAACACTTCTAGATATACGTATATGGGCCAACACTTCTAGATATATGTATATGGGCCAACACTTCTTGATACACGTATATGGGCCAACACTTCTAGATATACGTATATGGGCCAACACTTCTAGATATACGTATATGGGCCAACACTTCTTGATACACGTATATGGGCCAACACTTCTAGATATATGTATATGGGCCAACACTTCTTGATACACGTATATGGGCCAACACTTCTAGATATATGTATATGGGCCAACACTTCTTGATACACGTATATGGGCCAACACTTCTAGATATACGTATATGGACCAACACTTCTAGATATACGTATATGGGCCAACACTTTTAGATCAACGTATATGGGCCAACACTTCCTGATATACGTATATGGGCCAACACTTCTAGATATACGTATATGGGCCAACACTTCTAGATAAACGTATATGGGTCAACACTTCTAGATATACGTATATGGGCCAACACTTCTAGATATACGTATATGGGCCAACTTACATAGTTTTTCATCATGACGTATGTCAACTGCTTCTAAACGCATTTTCGTTTTACTGTAATGAATTCAACTGTTGTTCTAATTCAGAATATAGTGTCATCTTGTAACATTTCAAAATCAATTTAGCCTCTGGCTGAAAATGTGTTTACCATTCTAAGTATCATGTTAGTGAATATATGAAGCCTAATAATGCAGCCTAAGTACAACCGAGGTCCTAAAATACCATCACAACGTCAGTACAATGTCTTTATAAATGATTTACGGCGAAAGTGTGGCATTTATAGTGATTCCATCAATCACGTAAACTCGCAACAGCTACGTACTGATTTGTGTGGCTGTCTTATTTATTTCATACCTCGGTGCCATAGATATATTGCGTTTTGGAGAAACTAAAAAGGAAGCGACGAAATATAAAGCGAATACAAAATTTTCAAGGCGTATCAATGAAACAGTAGACACAGCAAAAAGAATATATAATGTAAAACAAGCAAGGTTTTACGCAAGCGTAAAAAGCTGCCGATAAGTAAATAAACATGACTGTTGGCCTGTGAACTGATAGAAATGCAATTGTTTTTGATGTACTTTGAAATAATTACTGAAATTATGAAAGTTATCAAGCTAAGTGTTGTTATTTTTAATTATCAAAAGAAATAACTACATAAGGATTGCTTCAATATTGTTTATTTTGAAACCTGGCCAGGGTTTTATTGATATTATCCTTCAAATGAAAATCGATACAAATTAGAAATCATCTTTTAAAGTGACTGGACAAGACGAAATTTGCTTTTTTTATTAAGTAAAAAGGGGGCTTAATTTTGTTAAAATAAAAGCAAAAATGTGTGTAGCGTGGCTCTTTGTTGTCGTCTTATAATGAATAATGCATGCGTGAAGATTCAATCCATTATGTAGACTGCGCGATGCAAGCTTATATACATGATATACAAACTTTAACCAAGGTTAAAAATGTTAACAAAGTTTTTTTAAGTAGTAAAGGGGCCATTATTTTGTCAAATAGAAGCAAAAGTTATAGAACCTGGCTCTGTGGGATTGTCTTATGATGCTGGATGCATCTGTGAAGTTTCAATCCATTACCTAAAGTAGTTCGTGAGATGTAAGTTTACATAATAACTTTAACCAAGCTTAGATGAATACAACATTAAACCACGCTTACATACAATGTACAAACTTTAACCAAGTTTTCGAAGCATAAACGGGGCCATATTTTTGTTTTAAAAAAAAGTTACAGAGTTACAGAACCTGGCTCTGTGGTGTTGTCTTAGGATGTGAAGTTTCAATATGTTATGTAAATTTACAGGAATACCGCATTATAAATAAAACCGATTCAACACTAAACGTTCTCGTTATGTATTCGTGGATTTATGGGTATTGCGGTTTCATTCAGTTTCACTTACTCTTTCATTATGCTCCGTAAAAAAATCCCGGGCGTAAAGATCTCGGAAATATTACCGCATGTTACACTTCAGTAGACTGATCTGAGAAAACGTCATTTCAGCAAGTAAAACGGAAACCCTTGAACATTGAAAAATAGGTGTTTATACCATTCAAGTTTATTAGACGAGTTCACTAGGAATTGAAGTTGTAATGCATGCTTATCGTCAACTACATGATTCAAAGTCTGTTAACCATAGACAAAGACAAAACCCATATAAGGATCTGCTGCCTTCGGCAGCTAATTAAAACAGTATAACATTCAGCAATATATAATTTAACAAGAAGCACAAAAAGTGGTGAGAACGCTGGATTGCTAACATTTACCGGAACAAATCTAACATGAAAAGGGGGATAATGTTGGTAAACGCCATGACCGATCGAGTTATGGTTCTTGTCATACAACATTATGTAATGATAATGAATATGTGTGCCAAGTTTCAAATCTTTCGGACAATTCGTTTTCGAGAAATGAGAACAACAAAAACTTTAACCAAAATGTCAAAACGCATAGACGGACAGACAGGCGGGAGGGACGGGAGGACGGACGAACGGACGGACCAGAAAGACAGACAAACGGACAGACAGACAGACAGACAGGCAGCTAAAAGATTTAATATCAGTGAACATGGATTCATTCTTTTTTTGTCTTTTTGTTTTGGCCCACCTTCTCAACCCCTTTTATCTGCTCCTTTCTTTCATCTCCCCTCACTCCGTCTTCCGCCAACTCTGCTATTGTCCCTCCTACTGGATGGTGATCTGTTGTGACATACTTTCTGCTGAAGCCTCGCTGTATATTCCGTTTCTACGACGACTCTCGATGTTCACCCGCAGTTCACCTGATGTTTCTCTTTTTTTCCTTTGGATTGCACTGTTTCTGGGACATAGCTGATATGTTTTCTATTATTGTCTATTGCTGTGAAACAGCCTTCCGATAGTACTCCATGTACCCCATTCAAGCTACTATGCCACTACCAGGCTACTGGCCACCGCATACTTTAGATACGCCAAACGAAGAACCAACGAATTTCTGTCTACAGCTTCCCTTCTTTCAGTGAACGTCGGACTAACATCGTCACAAGACAGCAGAGGTACTTACTCATAAAGCAAATTTGAGGGCCGAGAAGGTGGATTTTTGCCGAATGGTGATGAATGATAAGCAATGAATTAATGAAACATGATATGGAGAGACCAGCATCCGGCGGGGTTTGAACCCACGACCTTCCGCCTGTGGACCCAGTGCTCTACCAATGGGCTATAGAGGCCTCACTACATGGATTCATTCTAGCTTAAGCAGCTTAGTGATATGTATATGGATATGTTTTCATCAAATACCCCTTATTCATTTAGGGTGAAACTTCTTCATTCGTTTTCATGAACTGACAAATTATGAAAAATAATTGTTATGCCCCCGAAAAGTTTCGGGGGCATATAGTAATCGCACCGTCCGTCTGAATAACAAATTAAGTAGAAACTTGACTTTTTGTCTATATCTAATATCTAATATCTACTTAACATTCTTCATTTAAACTCTATATTTATCTCATTCAAGAAATTGTTATCGATAATCAGTTTACGTTTTTCGTTTGATCTATATATACATTTTGCAATGGATAAGATATCTGTAGTATTTGCACATGCCATAAGTTGATAAAACATATTCAAAGATCTGTCAACCAGCCAATGTGCTCTGAAAAATAGAATTCGATATTCCTCATATTCTCTACTCTCCATTTTAAAGTGAAATTCATCTTCAATTACTGATATATTTCTACCATAACATGAAGGACACAACCTCATATTTCTTTCTACATTTAAGTGTCTACCCTTTTCAATAGCTAAATTATGACAAGAACATCGAAATCTCGATAGAGAACTTCTTGGTATATATATGACATTTTACTCTTTGCTTAAATATAGTCAAAAACAAATTTGGATTGCCGATCTCATGTGAAAGCCACGCATACCCAAAACCAAATGTGTACAATAAACTTCAAATTTTGCTGACCCACGTGTGCCTACCTGCCTCGTCCAAACGCTTTAGCATGTAATAACATTGTTTTGGGTACCTATGCTTTTCCAACGAGATCAGCTTAAGCCAGTACTGAATGGATCTTGGAATATAAGTTGTACATAATGGAGTTCTACCGCACTCTCCCAAAGCAAAAAAGTTAGCTGCTTTAAATGGTAAGTTACAATGAACTTTATGAAATTGTATGTGAACTCTTTCCAAATTCTCATAATATGTATAACCCCATATTTCTGATCCATATATAATAATTGGTTTGACCATACTATCAAATAATTTAAATATATCATTGGATTGAAATCTTCCAAATTTACGTTGATATTGAAAAATACATGCCATTGCTTTAGTTTTCGTGTGTTTTTGACCATGAAAGTTTTGGAGTAATATACATACCAAGATATTTATAAAATGAAACACATTCAAGTTGTTTACCACTGTAAAACCAACTCTCATTTGGTTTAATGATACCACCTCTTCGAAAAACAATTACTTTGGTTTTCTTTAAGTTAATTTTCATGCTAGCAGATTTGCAAAAAAATTCTCAATAGCATTAATTTGACGTTGAAGTTTGATGACTGTGTCAGCAAAACTTGACACGTCATCAGCATATATTAGCGACAAAATATCTTCAAATTCATCTGAAACAAATACACCTTGTCCACATTCTGAACGTAAAATGGATATCAAATCATTAATAAATAATGAAAATATAATCGGACTTGCACCACACCCCTGTCTTGTATCGACCATACAATTGAAAAAGTCTGTTAAGCCGTTGTCGACCTTGACATATGATTTCAATTTTGAATACATATTTTCAAGAACAGTTTTAAATTTTCCATCAATAAACTTTCGACGAAATGCATTCCACAACTTTTGATGTTGTACGCTGTCAATGCAATCGTAAAGTCAACGAATATACAATAGAAACGTCCCTTTTTTTCGATAAATATTTTTGCACTAGAGCTAATAATGTAAACACATTATCTACAGTCGAATACTTCTTTCGAAATCCAGATTGATTTTCATCTATAACATCATTTTGATCACACCACTTTATTAACCTTGTGTTTAAGATACTCATACATATTTTACATATTGTATTGATTAGTGAAATACCACGAATCGTTTTAGGGTCGTTCCGAGAGCCTCAGAAATCATTAGGAATATTTCAGGTATCAAATATTTGAATAAATAATCTGTTAAGGTAAGGTGAAACTTGACCAATAGTGTTTTTAATCAATTCTATGCAGATACAATCAAGCCCAGGACTTTTATTTGAACTAATACTAAACACACTTGCTCGAATTTCATCGTCAGTAATTGGAACATTCAGAAGATCATAATTTAAATTATTTTCCATATTCTGGAGAATTTCCTCTAAACCAGTAAAATCATCATTATCTTCACTCGTGATTTGTAATAAAATGCTCAGACCATTGTAAGGGTTTTATATCATGACTCTGTGACTTAAATTGCTGTCCATGTTTAATAGTATTCCAAAACAATTTTGGGATTTTACCGGCCTCAACTAACTTTCTCCTGTTTTTTTAATTTCAACGTTAATTTGAAAGGTGTTATTTAGTTTTATATTCACGAAGATCATTCATGTTTATTTGCTTCTCTAAATTTTCTTAGATATCTAAATTGATAGTTTTTGAGCTGTTCACACTCAGTATGCCACCATTCTGGTTGTTTTTTTATCAGTTGATTTTCTCTTGATATTCTTAATTACAATCATGTCAGCAGCAGTTTGATAAAGAGAAACAAACTCAGGTAGCAAATTTAAGGCCGAATATAAAACATTTGACTGAGTGAAGTTTTCATATAAATTTTCGAAGTTTTCAAGAAATGCATGTTTCAATGAGTCATTCCACTTAATTTTATTCCAGTCCCTAAATTCAATGTCAGCCTCATTTACATGAGTGAACTCTTTCAACTACTTGAAGGCAACCAAAGTTTGGGAAATGATCTGAAAAATCTTGTTTACCGACTACAAAATCTGTAAATATTGAAAATAAATTAGATGAAGCAATAAAATAATCTACTACACTGTACAACATGTTTCAATCAATGATATACCAAACGTATTATGTACTTCATAGTCTTTTGTATTTCTATGTATATCAAAGGTATCTTCAGGATATGGAACATTATCACCAAAAATAAAGTTCAGGTTATCATCAAGAATGAAATCTAAAAATGTCCCAATTCTTGAGTTGAGATCTCCGACTAACAAAATATCTGCAGAAGGATATTCCGTAATAATTTCGCACACTTCTGTATGGAACGCCATGGCTGCCTTAAGATCAAACTTTCGTTATATGCGCAGGTTTTGTCATGATATGAGGTGCTGATATCGTTATATGAGGTGGTTGCGTCATGATATGAGGTGCTGATATCATTATATGCGGTGGTTTTGTTATGATATGAGGTGCTGATATCGTTATATGCGGAGGGTTTGTCATGATATGAGGTGCTGATAGCAGATATCATTATATGCGTTGGTTTTGTCATGATATGATAAGCTGATATCATTATATGAGGTGGTTTTGTCATGATATGAGGTGCTGATATCGTTATATGCTGTGGTTTTGTCATGATATGAGGTGCTGATATCGTTATATGGGTGCTGATATCGTTATATGATGTGGTTTTGTCATGATATGAGGTGCTGATATCGTTATATGAGGTGGTTTTATCATGATATGAGGTGCTAATATCGTTATATGCGGTGGTTGCGTCATCATATGAGGTGCTGATATCGTTATATGCGGTGGTTTGTCATGATATGAGGTGCTGATATCGCTATATGCGGTGGTTTGTCATGATATGAGGTACTGACATCGTTATATGCGGTGGTTTTGTCATGATATGAGGTGCTGATATCATTATATGCGGTAGTTTTGTCATGATATGAGGTGCTGATATCGTTATATGAGGTGGTTGCGTCATGATATGAGGTGCTGATATCATTATATGAGGTGGTTGCGTCATGATATGAGGTGCTGATATCGTTATATGCGGGGGTTTATCATGATAATGAGGTGCTTATATCAGTATATGCGGTGGGTTTGTCATGATATGACGTGCTGATATCGTTATATGCGGTGGTTTTGTCCTGATATGAGGTGCTGATATCATTATATGCGGTGGATGAGTTATGATATGAGGTGCTGATATCATTATATGCGGTGGTTTTGTCATGATTTGAGGTGCTGATATCATTATATGAGATTGATGCGTCATGATATGTGGTCCTTATATCATTATATGAAGTGATGCCGTTATGTTATTATATGATGTGGTTTTGTAATTATACGTGGTGCTTCTATAATTATATGAGGTGGCATTTTATTATACGACGTGGTCTCATCAATATTCGTTTTTTCGTTACGATACTTCGTCAATATACGTCTTTTCATTATGATATGACGTCATTGGGCAAGCTGGCTTCTATCGGTTCCAGGATTTAATTGATCATGTATCAGCTGCGCTTTGTTCTTCGAGTAAATGAAATTTTTTCAACTATTTAATAATATTTAAATGCTGTTAAAATTGGAAGATGTAAGTAAAGGAAAAAAGCAGGTTATATAATTTAATAAAATATATATATGACTATGTAACCGTGATGTGGCGAATAGACATCATCCGGGTCATTCTCGCCCTCGATCGCCGGGATACTAGTATCATTTCTCGTGTTTGGCGCTTGGAATTATAGGGGAAAAAGTAGTCCGGCCAGGTGAATTGCATACATATGCAGATCTAGTGTACTTAGGCGATCATGTTTCAAATGTTTTTCAACAAGTGATACGATGTTGTTTTTGATGTTGTTGTTGTTTGTTAAATATCGCTGTGTGACAGACACCCTTAAATTCGTCGGAGGGAGTCCTAGGAGTGCCCCCTCAATCATATTAAACCACATTGTGTTAATGTTGTTATTTAACGTGGGTACAGTCGACCCCAGTCCACACCGGAAATGGATGGAACAACCTATTTCCAGTCGATCCCATGGCAGAGGTCTTTTTTTTTAAAACTCCCCTCCCCCGGCATTCAGACTAGGCTAGTACTGCTGGAAACGTCCTACCACGGCATCCAGTGTCTACTATTTAGGATATTATTGCTGGAAACAGTCCCCTGGCATCCATTCTAGGCAGTACTGCTAAAAACAGTCCGCCAGCATCCAGTCTTAGCTTGTACTTAGCTTGTACTGCTTGTACTGTTGGAAACAGCCCCTACGCTGGTATCCAGTGTAGGCTAGTACTTTGGAAACAGCCCCCACCTCCCACCACCGGCATTATAGCATGATAGATTAGTACTGCTGGACACAGGGTAATCACTCACCCATCACTGAATAACATTTGGGAAATCAACTACGGCCGGGAATCGAACAGTCCACCTGCTAACCATTAAAGCACTGACTCACTTTACCTTGTTTATAAACCTACCAATTTGTTATTTATACACAGACCTAATAACAAATAGATTATTAGAACTCTACGAAAATAATCTAAATTTCACGTGGCACAGTGCGAAAATTTCACAAAATATTTCCCAACTTTAAACACACATATCATGAAGAGTTTTCTAGATACAAATTTCATTCATGCCAAATCCCATCACAAATTTAATTCTTTCCAATGCTAGTATTTTGTTTTCTCTTATATTTAGAGCAAAAACAGAGTTTGACGGAAACTTTGCCTAGGTCAAAATCTTGGTTTTTAAGAGAAAAGCGAAAAAAAATGACATTTTTAAATTTAAACATCTTTTTATATAATTTTTTATTTTGAAAATAAACATAAATTATTATAATCCCATTTTGCTATTCACTATGAATCTTTTGAATCTATTCCCATCAAAATCAGTGAATAATTGAGAGAGAATATAGAAGGAAAAGGCAAGGTGCCACGTGATACTTTGGTTACTTCATTGGTTAATATAGGAAGTTTCCTATCTGTTTATTAATATGTCTGTGTATAATATAACTGTCCAGTGTTGATGCATATCGTGATTATAAACATTCTTTGATCTGTAAGTGAACTGGCTTTTAAATTATATACTGGCTTTTAAATGAATACACCTAAAAATTAACATATGTATATATAAAAAGAGTGGAACAAAACATAAAACGATGATTATATTGACACAGGAAATAATTTAATTAGAACGCGTTATGTTTCATCGTATTACTTGTTGAAAAACTTTGAAACATGATCGCCTAAATACACTAGATCTGCCTAGTATCCTACGTATATATATATGCAAATCAACTTACCGGCTCCCATAATTACAATCGCCAAACACGGGAAATGATACTAGTATCGATCGAGGGCGAGAATGTCCCGGATGATGTCTATTCGCCACATCACGGTTACAGAGTTATATACATTTTTTATTAAATTATATAACCTGCTTTTTTCCTTTACTTACATCTTCCAATTTTAGCAGCGTTAAATATTATCAAATAGTTGATAAAGTTTCATTTACTCGAAAAACAAAGCGCAGCTGATACATGATCAATTAAATCCTGGAACAGATAGAAGCCAGCTTGCCCAATGACGTCATATCATAATGAAAAGACGTATATTGACGAAGTATCGTAACGAAAAAACATATATTGATGAGACCACGTCGTATAATAAAATGCCACCTCATATAAGTACAGAAGCACCACGTATAATTACAAAACCACATCATATAATAACATAACGGCATCATATAATGACAGAACCACTTCATATAATGATATAAGGACCACATATCATGACGCATCTACCTCATATAATGATATCAGCACCTCATATCATGACAAAACCACCGCATATAACGAAATCAGCACCTCATATCATGACGCAACTACATAACGATATCAACACCTCATATCATAACGCATCCACCGCATATAATGATATCAGCACCTCATATCATGACAAAACCACCGCATGTAACGATATCAGCACCTCATATCATGACAAAACCACCGCATATAACGAAATCAGCACCTCATATCATGACGCAACTACACAACGATATCAGCACCTCATATCATAACGCATCCACCGCATATAATGATATCAGCACCTCATATCATGACAAAACCACCGCATATAATGATATAAGCAGCACATATCATGACAAAACGCATATAGCAAAATTTTGATCTTAAGGCAGCCATGGCGTTCCATACTTTTGCATTCAATATTTCAATACCATTTCTTTCGCCATCATTAAATATAGGAGAGTACTGTGGTGCAATATAGGCGCATATCATAATAATAGCATGACAGTTTACGTATTTAGAACCGTCCAAAATCAACACTACATATTCATTAAATTCGCTAAATATACGTTTTATATTACCACCATAAACTAAAACATCTCTCACAAAAAACTGTCACACCAACCGAACCACGTCTATTATTACTATTTGTATTTCTAATGTAACTAACATCTACGTATCTTTCAATAACATTTTCAAAATCATTTACATGTTTACCCCATGTTTCACACAAAGATATTGTATCAAATTGTTTGCAGAAATTGAGAAAACAACAATCATTTTGGTACTTGGACACTCCCTAAACATTAAGAGAACATATTTTAAGATTATCAACCGTCTCAATGGTAACATTTTCAATCATAGGAAAGCCAAAAAAGGAATACGGGTCATATTATCTTAAAATATCTCATAAACCAAGTCGGCAACCTATTATTTGTAAAGATTAAATACTATTTTTAAAAAATGCACCCGTAGCTATTTTCTGCGAAAGTGTGGCGCTTATAGTACTTCTATCAAATTTTCAAGTCTATTCATAGGAAAACAAATGTTGTAGGAAATGTCTTTAATTAAGGACATATTTCGAGCCTATGTATTTGGGAGTGGGGGTGGAGTGGGGGGGTGGGTGGTGGTGGGGGTGGGGGGGGGGGGGAGAATTTCTATAGGTAACTGTAAATCACTGTTAGCCATGCAATTTCATGTGAACATTGTAATATTCAATTTTGATTCAGATTATGAGGCCCACCCAATAAAGCATTTTTGTGTGCAGTAAAATATAAACACAAAACAGAAAGTTGTTCATTTAATGATTTGCTATCATTCTTGTTCTAGAAACAATAAAGATATATCAGACAAGTTTTGTATTTAAACTAGCTAAATTATGAATATGCTTTTCTAAATTACAAAGAAATATAAAAAGATCGGACAGGGAAAGTAGCATTCAAGGAGGACAATCAACCACAAAACACAGAAACAAACACGCAAACAGACAAACAAGAAGGCAAAAGTAAAAATAAATGCAAACGACATCACAAACACAAAAGAGTTGACAGTAGGTCTACCGCCTTGGAAAGTTGTGCTTAGCTTTTCTTACCCAATACAATATCTAATATAGCAATGTAACACAAAGAAAAAACTACAAGCGGGCCTCAATTTATATACCTGAGTTGATCAGTCATTCTTTAATGTGTTATTATGCGTACTGGTCACAAATGCTTTATTGGGTGGGCCTCATAATCTGAAGAAAAATTGAATATCACACTTTGCTCATGAAATTGTATGGCTAACAGTGATTTACAGTTACCTTTAGCAATTCTCTCCCACCCAAATACAATAGGCTCGAAATATGTCCTTAAAATTACCTATTAAATGTTTTAGTTTTACAATATGCACAGTTTTGTTGTTGAAATTAAGGTTTTATTTCATACCCCAGCCAACCCCGTTTTCGCTTCTTGGAGAAGGGGTTGGGTGGAGTATGAAAGTTAATACTCAGACCACGTAATGATTTTTAACTTAGTTTAATCCTCAGTTGCAAAGAATATGTAATTATAAAAGTAATGTTTCTCAGAGGGTATTAGTAAACACCTTATTCAGAATCATTCAGTATTATTTAACAAAAATATCATATTCGTGAAAGAGGGATGGATATTCACACGGAAAATAATTACAACTTCGACTATTCCTCGGTTGATAATCATTCTCACATAGTGATTATTCTTACTACTTATCTCTCTATCCATGTCATTATCGAATTGTTAATATTGTAAGTATATTGATGGGCCATATGTGGCTTAAATAAATGAATAAAGATTATTATCTCTCATGAATGTGATATTTATATATTATTACTATGTACTATAAACCAATAGACATGGAATGTTTCACTATCTGCAGTATAAGGTGATATCAATCTATCAGGTGATATCAAACATACTATCGGTGATAGTAAATATTTCTTTGGTCGGCATATATATTTTAGAGGGTGTCATTCTCAGCTTTAGTGCACATAGGGTTAGTAGAGTGCGATAGTAGTGCACATACTATAGAGTTTAATTAACATTGTTGAAGTGATACGGGAAATAATTCCCGAGTGAGAGAGATTCTTGCGATATAGAAACGAGTGCGTTTTCGCACGAGTTTCTATGTCGCAAGAATATTTCTCACGAGTGAATTATTTTCCGTATCACGACAAAAATGTTAATTAAAACTATATAATATATATTCTGTGATGAATTTCTTCCCAATCGTCTTTTGACACAAGTATTCCTTCTTCTGTCACTCCTTTGGCGACAGCGCGGAGTAATATCATGACGTCAATTCGTGACGTAATATCGTGACGTCTGTCGTTTAGTTCATAACATTTGGCTACTGTGCAATCTTGCACACTAGGCGAGATAGCACAGTAGAGAAAGGGATATGTTATAGATTTTCTCAAACTGGGAAATTTCTATAATTCATCACAGAGTATATAATTAGTATGATATCATAAATTTCACATGAATGAGAATTGAATTGAAAGAATACTCTCACATTTTCAAAAACGATTATCAACTTCGACTCTACCTCAGTTAATAATCATTCCCTCAGGGACAAATTTCTGACTATCTTCCTCTTATGAACTGATAAATTGCTGTTTCATGATGATCTTGTTAAATACATGTACATTTTTAATAGTTTTTACACTTTTATAAATCAAGTAAATTAAATTATATGGCAATAAAGGTTTACATTTTCACTTTCATATCAGTAAATATTATAGCATTATTTGAAGTAGATTTCAAGAAATATGAGTTTGTACAAACCCACTGAAGCCGCCACGGAGCACGTCATTTGTGTGCTATGGCGTCGCCTTGAAAACCAACAACGTTATAAATTATGATGAAAAATATTGATTATTCATGGTTTGCATTAAATAACTATTTTACAGTAATCATGTTTTATAAGTTTATCATAGCTTCGGAAAGAGATCATAAGAATTCGATCGAGTTTAGCATAAATATTAAAAATATTTAGAAAAAAATAACATATAGTCATTCCAATGAGACATGTTTATTGAACATATGTCGGTATTCTTAATTTAGAAACAAAATTATCAATTTTGAAGAAAACATGTAACATTTTATACTTTTATGTTTATGTAGTTCGTTTTTGTATTTTTCTTTTTGTTTTATTTAAGAAAAATTAAATAAGTACCTGTGTTTTAACTCTTTTATTTAGGAGTTCGGATGCGTAGTAATTAAATCACGAGTGCGTTAGCACGAGTGATTTAATTACTCGCATCCGAACGACTGACTGTGTTTTATTCACCGATAAAATACAGGTACGCATTTATTATTTCGATTCTAACACAACAATAACCCCATTGTTTACGCTATTGTTGGGGCACTATATATTATCTCGGAGGTCAAGGTAATCAGGCTGCTATGTTTACAGGCTGTTCCATAGGGCGCCCCCGTATGCAAAATTCTGCGTTTCAATACACTAGTAGTCACGTGACAAATAATTAAGTCATTGCTTACGTCATATAGCTTGCGCTGTATGACGTCAAACGTTCTCACCTTGTTTAAGATGCTTATTAATGTTATATGTACTGATGCATATCATGGGTTTATATCGGGGGTGTGCACGGTTTGGGAGCATGGCAAGTTTGTTGTAATTAACAGTTCATTAAAATTACTGTTGAGTTTGTCTTCGTGACGTATATTTACCAAGTGACGTCATGTAACGTGGCGCTTCCAAACGGATGAAATATACGCGGGGAATTAATGGAACAGCTGTATTTTATCGTAGAATAACATACAGCTGTCTCTCTTCTTTGTGTATATGAAAGACTTCGCAGGTCTTGTTAGAATAAAAGTTCATTGATATTATTTAATATTTTATAAACATTTCAGTTTTCCCTGATTTTTTCTGACGTCGTCAATTTCAACTTAAAAGGAATGAAGTGTTGGTCTACTTATATATATTTAGCATAGTTCTTCTTGTTCAATATTCATAAAAGTTCATAATTGTCATTTTGGAATACCAGTGACAATGCTACTTTAGTTTGTGTATTTTTGTACGATTTTCCTTTTATTTAGACATTCCCGAAATGCAGTTATGAAATAAAGATTTCACAATTTAGACTGCTCCGTAGATGGGTTTCTCGCCCTATTATATCATTCATTGAACCGTAACTAGACATTGTATCGATATTTTGTTTAAATCATTTGAATTCTTATGAGTTAGATTACAACATTTATGGAATCGTTCTCGTTCTAGGTATGTCCCGATTCAAGACATTTGAGTAAAATAACAAAAACAAACAAGATTTTTCTTTGCGTAACAGAGCATGGTTAGAAATTGCATTTTCCTGTTTTGTCCACCACAGTTGTTCGAATAGAGAATAACATGTTTCTTGTCCATAGTGACACCAGGGGCGTAGCTAGCCCTCTATTCATGTGGATTCATAATTGTGCTAGGGGGGTCCGGGGCATGGCCCCACGGAAAATTTTGAAAACAATGGTGCAATCTGGTGCATTCTGGGCGTTCTGAGGTGCTTTATTTAGTACTGAAAATCGACAGATTTAGGAGTATGCAGTATGTGTAAACTTTGGCTGAAATTTCTTTTTGTCAGAATCATGTGGATTCAGCCGCGTACTCGCGTATAGGCAGCTACGCGCCTGGACACCATAATCATAACATCAAAATAACATTATGATGTCATTACTATTAATTATAATAAAGCTAATAAGCTAATTGGTAGTAAGTTTAATAAGTTTGGGTACAAAATAAGTCTATCTCAGATATTGTTCAATAATTACAACGCTAAACAAGTCCAATTCAAGTTAGACCGGTTGGCCTCTAATAAATTTGTTGTTCTGAGACAGACTTATTTGTTATTTTATAATAAAATCAATCTGTTGAAAATGATCAAAAATCTTTTTTTTTTACATAATATGTATTTCATCTTTTATATTTCAAAAATACAAAAACAATAATTTGTGAAGAAAAAAAGCGAGTAAGACCAGTCTTGCGCCAAGCCCTCGATATATTATTTATATATTTTCCAATACCGTATTTGTTTGTTTGTATGATGTTTTACTTCATTTTCGAACCATATACGGTTATATATGATGGT
The DNA here is from genome assembly GCA_037043455.1 of Cyrtodaria siliqua. NCBI lineage: Eukaryota > Metazoa > Mollusca > Bivalvia > Adapedonta > Hiatellidae > Cyrtodaria > Cyrtodaria siliqua. The sequence continues at coordinate 279,850 of JAWPHD010001741.1, forward strand.
CGATTGTTTGTGGTGGAGGCAGACCACCTACTTTTCCTGGGTAGAACCAGTACTGTACACCTCCCGCCATCCGTAAGAATCGACACTTTCTCACTTACAAATCGAGCTCCCAGTGGGATTCTGGGAGCTCGACTTGTAAGTGAGTTTACATGATTGTATAAATTATGTTTTCTATTGAAAGGGTATATTTACCTCCTTTTACATATATATGTATGCATAGTGCATACTTGTCTTCATGCATGTTTACATATCTCTTATTTGTCGAATATTTGTTTTTGCATTTGTTCTTCGTTATCTTGGGAACGAAGATCTATCTCAAGAAGATCTATTATCAATATTGCACTACGTGACCCCGTAAGCGTTAGCTCCAATGATAAGAACCGAAGTCTTCCAAAACCATGGTAAAAAAGGCAATCGGAATACCTCGCCTATGAGTCTGGAACCCTTCCTCTACTGCGCTTCCTGAGAGTAGCGAGCACAGTAGAGTAAGGGTACCAGACTACTCGCCGATATACTATTTCCGAAGCTTGCCGGTAGCGAGCGCATTAGGGAAGGGTACCAGACTACTCGCTGATATGCTATCTCCGTAGACTGGTTCCTGATTGTCGTGCGAGCGCATTAGGGGAAGGGTACCAGACTACTCGCTGATATACTATTTCTGTTGACTGGTCCCCGATTGTCCTTGACAGTTGTGGAGAAACGCAACAAAAAATGTGGTCTAAAATTGACATGTATCAAAGAGATATTTTGAATAAAAGTTGGCGAGCGGAGACGCCCAACACTGTGACCGCTTTTGCAGAGGAAAATATAGACAAATTTCCTCTTGACGAGGATACAGACAATTTCTAAAGGTTCCATCATTGGATGACTTGGTGGAAAGCTGTTTAGTTAAACGGCACGGTCACAAGGCCAGATTCACCAAGAATGGAACTGTGCTTTTCACACAACCATATAAAATGGTAGAAAAGATTGCCTACAGAGGTCAACAAGCAATATTGTGGGAATTTCTAGTCTTATGTACTTAAAGGAAAGTCTTGGAACTCTGTTAGAACTTTTACCTGAAGAAAATGTGGATTTTGACAGAGCAGTTAGAGGATGCCAAATCTCTATCTAACCTACCATTGACAAGTGAAGTTGTGTTTGGTTAGGGTTTTGAGAAAAAGATCAAAGAGAGGAAAGAGAAAATAAAGACAGTTAATGAGCTTGTTCCGGAAATTAAACAAAAAGACATGAACAGGAAAAGTTATGGTTATAGTGGAGCATCGGTTACAAAACTTTCTAGAACAGATGTTAAATATGTTTCGGTGAATGAGGAACGGGCACCTGATTTTCGAGCTACAAAATCCTACACACCCAGAACGAATTATGACAATACCGGAGGAAGGCAAATTTACAAGGGACAGACACCCAGTGGACAAGCTCCCAAGAGTGGGTTCAAAATCCCGGAGAGAACTGCCACTGCAACATCTAGCTACAGAGGTGGAAAGACTACCACAAGAAAATGACACGGTAAGAAAAATAATGAAGTTGTTTCCGAAGATTCCCGTGGGGGGTGGGGGGGGGGGGGGGGTCGGTGGGGGGTGGGGGGGGGGGAGATTCTTTCCATCATTAGGGTAGGCTACAAACTGGAGTTTCACCAGAAACCTCCATTTTTAGGAATCAAAAAGACTTGTGTAAATATAAAAAACAGAGACATTTTGTTTTCAGAAATAAATTCTCTTTAAGAAAAAGATGCTGTAGAAATTGTTCCAAATCAAGAGATTCATGTAGGTTTTTACAGTACTGTTTTTCTTGTCCCAAAAATAAAATGGACAAATGAGACCGCTTATCAATTTAAAACCACGGAACGAGTATCTTCAGAAACAACATGTCAAGATGGACACTGTGAAAAAAGTATTAAACGTAGTAAAACAAGGAGATTGGGCAATTACATAAGATATAAAAGATGCTTATTTCCATCTACCGATATTTCGAAAATATCTTCGCTTTTGTGTCGAGGGGACAGTGTACCAATTCAAAGCTCTGTTTTTTGTCCCAACATCAGCTCCACGAGTGTTTACAAAAATAGTAACTGTAGTAGCAGCTTATTTAAGAGATCAAAGCATAAGACTAGCAATTTACCTCGACGATTGTTAAGGGGTAAATCAACAAAGAAATGCCCTACTTCAGAATCGAGAAACAATTCTCAATCTCCTTCTTCGACTAGGTTTCATGATAAATCAGACAAAATCAAACGAGCCCGATATAGGTGGCTTTGAAGTAGAATACCGCTTAAGCCGGTGCTAGGGGGCGTGAGAAGTGTTGCTTCCTTCATTACTTCTCATGAACAGACTCAATAAAACCGAGTCTGCTGCTTTATTCTCTTAATTGTGTTTGTTGCTCTCAAAGGATCACCTTTATCAGTATTTATTAGTACCAACTCAAACGATCACTTATATAGGGGGTTTATTTGCACTAGAACTGGGGAAGGTGTTTCCAACTCCGGACAGAGTAAAAGGGTTGTTCAAGGCCATTCACAGTTGGATGAAAGGTCACCATTTAGCCCGAGACTATCTGATAGTGTTGGGAATTATTGCGTCTTGTCTAGAAATGATTCCATATGCAAGGTTGTTCATGCGACCAATCCAACTACATCTACTTCAGGCTTGGCGTCCATCAACAATGAGTTTACAAGCTCAAATCCCATGTACGCCAATGCTGAAATGTCATCTTTCTTAGTGGTTACAAACAGCAAACATTATGCGGGGTCGATCGTTAGAGCAAAGACCGACCACAATTACAGTGACCACAGATGCTTCGATGACAGATTGGGGAGGTCACATGAACAATTGCACAGTTCAAGGAGTTTGGTCAGAAGCAATGAAAACCAACACATCAACTCATTGGAGTTGGAAGCAGTTTTTCTAACTATCAAACATTTTCTGCCATATCTGAAGAACAATCATGTGCTGATTCGCTCGGACAATACAACAGTAGTCCAATACATAAACAAAGAGGTGGGACTCGTTCTCTCCACTTATGTCAACAAACGTGGAACCTGTGAATGTTAGTTTTAGAAAACAACATGGTTCTCACAGCAGCTCACATAGCTGGAGTAAAGAATTTCCTCGCGGATCATTTGAGCAGGGTGTCAATTCAATCGACGGAATGTTCTCTGAATTGGACAATTGTTCAGAAGATTTTCAAAATGTGGCAAGGACCATCAATAGACTTGTTTGCCACAGTAGAGAATCGGAAAACACCAGTGTTTTGCTCGTGAATTTACCACCCATAAGCATTAGCACTGGATGCTCTGAGCATATCATGGGAGAGGATGACAGCATATGCATACCCACCAATATGTCTTGTCCCAAAAGTCCTGCAATATATGCAAAGTTTTAAGTGCGAGATAATTCTGATAGCGCCACAATGCCCGAGACAACATGGGTATCATCCACAATTGTTACAACTGTTGATAGCATGTCCACTGAGGCTACCCCCATTTCCAAATCTATTAACCCAGGGAAAAGGAAAAATTTGCCATCCACATCCAGAGACGTTCAATCTGACTGCATTGCGGTTATCGACAAACAGCTCGAAACAATAGTTTTTTCTGAAAACACTAGAAAACTTCTGTCAGCCTCATGGAGAGCTGGAACACAAAGAGATTATAAATATAAGTTCAGAAAGTTTTATAGCTGATGTCGTGAAAGGGAAATTGATTCCTGTAATGCATCTCTAGAAAAGTGTGCACATTTTCTTACAGACTTGTACGACAAAGGTTTAAAGTATAGTTCTGTAGCAGGATACATGTCCATGTTATCCTCAGTTTTATCTTCTATTGACAAATTTCCAGTGGGTCAACATCTATATATTTTAAAGCTGCTTCGTGGTGTTTATAATAGCAGACATCCTAAAACTTTTACCTGAATGGAATTTACCTCTCGATTTAGGTTAACTTCAACAGCCATCGTTCGAACTCATGAGAACTGCCCGATTGAAGTATGTTACCAGTGTTTTTGATAGCCATTACAACTTTTAGAAGATGCGGAGACCTGCAATCTTTAAGAATTGGTGAAGGCTCTTGTCGAGTTCAGAAGGAAGGGGTAACTTTCATACGACATGGTTTATCAAAACAAGATAGGGCATCACATGTCATTCCTAAAATATTTGTGCCAGCTTTGCCAGCTTTCACAAATAACAAATTACTAAAACCAAAACGAGCGCTGGCTGGGGATGGGGAGGACCAAACAAAATTATTCTTGACAGTGAATAAGCCACATCAACCTGTATCAGCTCATACTATTTCCAACTGGATTGTCAAGGTCATACAGATGGCATATAAAAAAGACAAAAGATTAGTGGAAAACGTCAGGGTACATTATATAAGGTCTATAGGACCATCAAGGGCACTGTATAAAGGAGCATCCATGAGAGGGACCATGGAATGTGCAGACTGGAGCCTCCCATCAACTTTTATAAAGTTTTACTTGAAGGCCGTTGCCGTGGATGTTTTAAAAGTGTAATAAATATTTTAAAGATTATTTCCCAGCGAGCTGCTGGATAGTACTATATGATAAACAGAAGTAGTTGTCGGTTCATGATTAAAGGGTAGATACAGGATATTATATGATAAACCGGCAGTCTTTTATTCAGGATGAGTGTAGATAAAATTTGAAAGAGTACAGTGATACTAAAATGCATATACATATATAAATAGTAGGAGGGTGCTAAACAGACAAGTAGTCTGGATGTCAGATATATAAATATCTGTATTTAATGGGATTATAAATTAAGATGTACATAAATTGAACAGATGAAGTTTCGTGTGGATAACAAGATTTCCAACACAACAAACTCTTCACAGAGTTCCGCCGCCAAGACACACTGCTTTGGCAATCAGAGGGAATTCATATGTACATATGGTAGGTAGGTGCTTTAATTTATGAAATTAAAATTAAAAAATTTGTAATCAAATTAAAATTTTATTAATAAATTATATCTACCTGACATATATAACAACCCACCCATCCATCATCTCTCTTTGTTCAGTTTTTCCCATGGCGATATTCTAGCGCTGTGAGAGAACTGAATTGTGTGTACACAAGTGTGACGTAGTACACACTTTCTTAACTTCCGGTAGACAGGTTGAGCAATCTAATTACCGGAATAGATAGCTAAGAGGTAGGTATAATTTATTCGTAAAATGTTAATTTGATTACAAATTTTTGAATTTGATTGTGCTTCTATTGTTCAATGGCTCGGCATTTTCGTGAAATTTACAGTCCTTTTGTGTGACGTCAATATCGATCTGCGCTTATTTCACTTTGAACATTTGTGCCCTTTTAGTACTCTGTCTGTATTTAAGGTGGAGAAAATATTATATATTGCTTAAGCGATTGTCTGATATAAAACATTGTTCAACTGTAAACATGTGTGTGCTAAAACTACACAATTGGATTGAAACTGTGCCATTTTGTTCATGTAATCCATCCAAAGTATTCCCCTTTGTGGAAAATACATAATTTCAGCCGAACAATCCACTTCTGGAATGCGTCACGGTACGCTGATTCTGGCACACTCTTACGCCACTGATAAACAGCAGAACCAAGTGCTGATCTGGTATAATATCTTTGACCAGAGAGGATTTTTTTTCAGTTTTGGAAACAAACAAAAATCGCGCGGGGAAAATCTGGAGAATAAGGTGGATGGGGGAGCACAGTTATCTTCTTGGACTTCAGAAAGTCCTTAACAATGACAGATGTGTGTGCTGGAGCGTTGTCGTGTAACAAACGGACATGTCTGATGCCTGTTTTTGGGCGACGTTTTACAAGGTATTTCTCAACCTTTTTCAGTACTACGTCACGATAGAATTTTCCTGTCACAGATTTACCCCTTGGTACAGTAGTTTGAACTCTCTGAATGAAATGGCATACAAAACCTTCTTCACACTTTGAGTTCGTTTTGCAACAATTGGTCTTTGACTGTGTTTTGTGGCCCATATTTTATTACCAATCTTCCGAACAGGCTCATAGAAATGCACCCAGGTTTCATCGCCTGTGATGACATTTGCAAACTTCTTTTTACTGTATTTTGGAAATGATTTTAGTAATTTTTAGCCACTTATACACGTGTCCTCTTCTGCTCAGCTGTAAGCAAGTGGGGAATCCAGCGGGCAGATATCTTCCTAACTTTCATAACCTTCCTCAGAATACGATGTACCGAGGATCGTGAAACACCTACCATACGTTTAATCTGTCGCACAGTATATCTCGCATCTTTCGAGATTAGTTCTCTTACCATGGACTCTACAGACTTACTTGTCGCAGACTTTGGACGCCCTGCTTTTACAGAGTCTTCAACAGCTTCTACACCTGCTGAAAACCTCTTCACCCGCCTAAACACTGTAGAGTACGATACCCCAGTATCCCCAAATGCATGTCCAAGTTCATCATATATCTGCTTCGCAGACGTTTCAAGTTTGAGCGGACCTTCATATAGGCTCTAATTTCTTCACAATTAGCTACTCGTTTTCCAACCATATTTAGAACAGCGGTCAACGACTGCTTGTGTTAAAATGACTATTTTCCATACATATCGACTGAGTTGGACAATGATACATACATGTATAGACAGATATTGAATAGGGCTACCCGTGCATATAAATATCGGTGTACAACTCTACGTGATTATCGAGAAAACAATGAAATTGCATTACATTTGAGCACCACAAAATATACACCACATGCTCGCACAAACGAACGTATATGTCTTTTGCTACGAATCGATTTGGCTGAAATTACCAAATAACATATCAAACAATCGATATATTTTTTCGGACACATTTTTTCAGTATTTTGCATCATATTTTCTTTGAGAAAAACGGAAATTTCAAAAACACCAATTTTCAGCGTAGTTTTCGAACAAGTTTACAGCTGAACATTTTTTTTTTATATCAGACAATCGCTTTAACAATATATAATATTTTCTCAAAATTTCGTAGAAGTGAAATAAAATTAAGCAAACTTTCTGGAAAAATGGGTGTCTGAAAAACGGCATCAAATGTGACGAACCATGCATTCTTTACGACCAAATTTTAAATTTTAATTTGGTATAAATTTCATCTGCAGTTTCAAAAAGAAATATCATAAGTGTGATTCCACCTTAATATAAAGAGATTGCAGACAATTCAAATTTGATAACACCATTAACAAATAATAAATACTGATAAAGGTGATCCTTTGTGAGCAACACACACAATTAAGAGAATAAAGCAGCAAACTCGGTTTTATTGAGTCTGTTCATGCGAAGTAATGAAAGAAGGAACACCTCTCACGCCCCCTAGCACCGGCTTAAGCGGTATTCTACTTCAAAGCCACCTATATTGGGCTCGTTGGTCCAAAAGGACCAGTACAAATAACACTACTGATTCGTAGCACGGGGAGACCTTTTACAGCCGCCACACTGCACTAAACGAACGCTAGTGTGAATGTTAATACATACTGATAAAGGTGATCCTTTGTGAGCAGCAAACACAATTAATAGAATAAAGCAGCAGACTCGGTTTTATTGAGTCTGTTCATGAGAAGTAATGAAAAAAGCAACACCTCTCACGCCCCATAGCACCGGCTTAAGCGGTATTCTACTTCAAAGCCACCTATATTGGGCTCGTTGGTCCCTAAGGACCAGTAAAAATAACACTACTGATTCGTAGCACGGGGAGACTTTTTACAGCCGCCACACTGCACTAAACGAACGCTAGTGTGAATGTTAATAAATACTGATAAAGGTGATCCTTTGTGAGCAACAAACACAATTAAAAGAATAAAGCAGGAGACTCGGTTTTATTGAGTCTGTTCATGAGAAGTAATGAAAGAAGCAATACCTCTCACGCCCCCTAGCACCGGCTTAAGCGGTATTCTACTTCAAAGCCACCTATATTGGGCTCGTTGGTCCCAAAGGACCAGTAAAAATAACACTACTGATTCGTAGCACGGGGAGACTTTTTACAGCCGCCACACTGCACTAAACGAACGCTAGTGTGAATGTTAATAAATACTGATAAAGGTGATCCTTTGTGAGCAACAAACACAATTAAGAGAATAACTCGAATGACTTGCGGGATAAAAATTTATGTCAGATATAAACTTTGTTTACTCTGTGTTTGTTTTCAAGACACAGTTCCTTTTTAAAACAAAAAAAACACTAAACGCTGTGTGACAATCGCTGAAAACAGGTAACTTTCGTTTTGGGAAAAATCATTCAGTATGTTTAAACATATTTCTTTTCCATCGAATGTGAAACAAGTTCTTGCAACTTATATTTATCACTCTCAATAGCTTCCTGGGTAGAACAGAAACGTTTAATAGAGGTCATACACGTTCCTGGGTAGAACCAGTACGAAGCAATGTGGATTAATTATCTTGCTCAATGATAAAAAAACATGGCCAAGGCGAGTATCGAGCCCACAAGCTTTCGATCTGGAGTCCAAAGCTCTTCCAAAGCACTCCACTAAACGTGTTTGCTCTAGATGAAAAAATAACCCTTGTCTTTAAATGTAATAGACATTCGCCTTCCAGAAACTATGAAATTGTAATGTTTCACATTCATTTTGATTTAAGATTTGTTTTTAAAATGTCCTGACAGCAGGAACCAAATTAATCGCTGATAACTTCATTGAGGACCTTGTATATTGTGCCGGTACATCTATTTGACATAATACAGTAGTTAAATTCAATTTAAAACAGATTTGTATTGTAACAATCGACCGGAGAATATTGTCTTTAAACTCTGCATCAACCAAATGTGTGATTTTTGCCGATGATCACATCACTTTCTACCCAGAGTTGTCTTAACTGGATCTAACATACACTTCTCAAAACTGCTAACTACACCGCTCACGTTTTGGGTTATATATATCGATGGGTTGAATGTTTTTCAATAAAATAAAAAGGAAATACCAATTCATTCATTTTTACATCATTTCATTTTATTTTTTTCATGGGCAATGCTAGAACTAAACCACAATAAGCAATTACAAACGACCCATGTAAACACTAAAGTCACACTTTTCCCATATCTACATGTAGATATGGGAAAAGTGTGACTTTAGTGTTTACACGACCCATGTAAACACTAAAGTCACACTTTTCCCATATCTACATGTAGATATGGGAAAAGTGTGACTTTAGTGTTTACATGGGTCGTTTGTAATTGCTTATTGTGGTTTAGTTCTAGCATTGCCCATGAAAAAAATAAAATGAAATGATGTAAAAATGATTGAATTGGTATTTCCTTTTTATTTTATTGAAAAACATTCAACCCATCGATATATATAACCCAAAACGTGAGCGGTGTAGTTAGCAGTTTTGAGAAGTGTACAACAAATGAACTGGTAAATGTCTGGTAATCGAGTGAATGTAGTTATCGACGTCCAAGCGCTCACTTTAACACGATTTGAAAAAGTGCTGAAGAATCGGCAAACATACTTCTGTTTTTATTGTTATTAACGGTACCACGATGCGACCGGCAATTGCAGTTAAAAGAAAAAGGTCTAAAAATGAGAAAAACGTATTTGGGTCGGGCCCTTTTTTCGGGTCGGTCGGCAAAGGTTAAAATTAAAAGTTTTAGGTGTTGCGTTATTGCTCACATTCAAAAGAATTTCGCTAGAGAAAAAAATACATTTTTGGCCTGTAACTATATCAAAGCGTTTTTACTAACGGCAGTTTAGACAATTACACTATGTGGACTTGTCAAGAAATTTGTGAAGAACTCATTTTCCTATTAGATAATATTTTCGTCAGATAATAAACTACCGTTTATAGACAACTTGTTGGTATCTCTATGGGTACGAACTGTGCACCTATCGTCGCAGATTTGTTCTTGTATTGCTATGAAAGACATGTCATGCTAAGTCTTATCTGATACTCAGGCAGATATAATTGAAGCCTGTAATGGCATCTCTCGGTATCTGGATGACATATTGAACATTGACAGTCCTTTCTTTTCTGCTGTGGGTAATACTATCTATCCTAAGGAACTTCAACTCAATAATGCTAACATTTCTGATACTGTCATTTCTTTTCTTGTTTTACATCTCCCTATTGAAAATGGCGAAATAATTAGTAAAATATGTACCAAAAAGAGATGATTTTAATTTCGATAATGTTAATTATCCCCACTTAGATGGGGATGTTTCCCTAGCTACTTCTTATAGGGTCTATGTTTCTCAACTTGTTCGTTTTTCTAGAGATTGTAGTCGTGTTGAGGACTCTATTAATTCATAATATTCTTATAACTAAAAATTGCTCCAGCAGGGTACCATACACTTTGAAAACCTTGCAAAATGTTCTTATCTTAACCCTGGTCTACTTTTAAAATATAAAAACTGTTTAATAACTCTTCTGCGACAATGACTATCACAACCTGACTTTTATGGTGATTTCGTAAGATCCTTGGTCATATTCACTTTCATACAATCTTCATGAAACTTATTACAAATAGATTATGACCTATCATTTTGCAACGCACTGCATGTTTAGTGGTTGACCCATTTACAGTTCGCCACGATGGTTTCCTCTTTGATTGTGCGATGACCTGACAGATCGTGTCCTCATAGGACGGTAGCGTTTGATAGTTGTCTTATATATTGCCTTGTCGTAGTCTAGATTATCTGCGCCACTTGGTTGTTTTTAAGACAAATGTCCAGAAAAGTCCTCCTAAACAATTTGTTTTGCCGATACACCGGTAAGGTTTCTGATTGGCTGAGAAAGGAACACCTGCTATCCAAGACATACAGAAAGGCAGAAAGACAATAAATTTATATATAAACAAAGAGGGAAACGGCATCATTATATGGACGAACTAAATGCGGATGGTAAGAAATACGTTAATAAAAAACTAATAATTACGGTCACGTGGTTCCAGTTTGAAATTTGTTTCTGCTCAACTTGTCAAGACGTTTTTATTTACAACCAATCGTCGAAGATGATCAAGGCTAGTCTTGTCGTAGCATTAACTGTTTGTTTTCGTTTTGTTCTCGCTTCTGCCAAGTCACTGAGTACTTACTGTGGGCCTCGGTTCCGATAAAAACATTTATACCTCGGGTTGGAATTCCCTATCTTCATCTCGTTTTATTGGGATGACAATAGGGTATGAGTGAGGTTTGGTGCACTCTTCTAGAACCTGGTTTAAACCCAGCGTTTTTTTTGCCAGTGACCGTTCCAAGGCGGTAGCCCTATTGTCAACCCTTTTATGTTTGTGGGGTCATATCTTGCGTTTTGTTCATCTTTGTAGATATTGTTTGTTTCTGTGCGTGTTTGTGGTTTGTCCTTGAATGCTGCATTTCCTGTTCGACTTTTATATCCACCTACTTTGGTACTAGTGTCTTTATTCAGTGTGGGTAGAGTGCGTGTTGCTTTTCTGCCCTCTCGATTGTAGTTATTCGTCATCTGATTTGGTTACTGGACCTTTGCTCTAGGAATAGGATCTGCTTTGCTATTTGAAAGTGTCTATTCATTACTATTTACTGGCCAAAAATAAAAAGGTTGTTTCACATTATTGTAGGTCATGTCATATATGTCAAATGGTAGAAAGACCCAATCAGAAGATTTCCAACTTCAAACTATTCCAACATTTGAAGAACATTTCAGTCAGTATAATAATTGTAGACTGTGTTGGCCCCTTACCTAAGAAAACATCTGGTAACCAATATACGTTGACAATTATGTGCGAGTCAACACGATTTCCTGAAGCTATTCCACTTAGGAATATTAGGACAAAGTATATAGAAAAGGTTCGTTCAAGTTGTTCACATAAATAAGCCTTTAAAACTATATCCAGTTTGATCAAGGATCAAATTTCATGTCTGATATATTTCAACAGGTCATGTATTATTTAGGTATTAAACAGTTTAAATCTTCGGCCAAAGTGCTCTTAAAAGATTTCACCAGACATTACAAATATGATTAATTTCTATTATTTTGACACGAATACAGACTGGGTGAGGGTATACAGTTGTTACTTTTCTCCTTTTGAGAGTCTATTCAAGAATCTCTTGGTTTCAGTAACTTTGAACTAGTTTATGGTCAAACGTTTTTGGAAACTTCATTCTGAAGAAGACACTTATTGGAATATTCTGCAGTATGCATCTCATTTATGACATAATCTGTCAGAAGCTTATGAGGTACCTCAGTCTAACCTCAAATCATGTCAATCTTCTGCAGTATGCATCTGATTTGTGACATAAACTGTCAGAAGCTTATGAGGTACCTCAGTCTAATCTCAATCTTCTGCAGTATGCATCTGATTGTGACCATAAACTGTCAGAAAGCTTATGAGGTACATTTGCTAATCTCAAATCATGTCAATCTTCTGCAGTATGCATCTGATTTGTGACATAAACTGTTAGAAGCTTATGAGGTACCTCAGTCTAATCTCAAATCATGTCAATCTTCTGCAGTAAGCATCTGGAATTGTGACATTAAACTGTCAGAAGCTTATGAGGTACCTCAGTCTAATCTCAATTCATGTCAATCGTTCTGCAGTATGCATCTGATTTGTGACATAAACTGTCAGGAAGCTTATGAAGTACCTCATTCTAATCTCAATCATGTCAATCGTCTGCAGTATGCATCTGATTTGTGACATAAACTGTCAGAAGCTTATCAGGTACCTCATCCTAATCTCAATCATGTCAATCTTCTGCAGTATGCATCTGATTTGTGACATAAACTGTCAGAAGCTTATGAGGTACCTCATTCTAATCTCAAATCATGTCATTCTTCTGCAGTATGCATCTGATTTGTGACATAAACTGTCAGAAGCTTATGAGGTACCTCATTCTAATGCTCAAATCATGTCAATTTTCTGCAGTATGGATCTGATTGTGACATAAACTGTCAGAAGCTTATGAGGTACCTCATTCTAATCTCAAATCATGTCAACTTCTGCAGTATGCATCTGATTGTGACAATATCTATCAGAAGCTTATGAGGGTACCTCAGTCTAATCTTAAATCATGTCAATCTTCTGCAGTATGCATCTGATTTGTGACATAAACTGTCAGAAGCTTATGAGGTACCTTCATTCTAATCTCAAATCATGTCAATCTTCTGCAATATGCATCTGATTTGTGACATAAACTGTCAGAAGCTTATGAGTAACCTCATTCTAATCTCAAATCATGTCAATCTTCTGCAGTAATGCATCTGATTTGAAACATAAACTGTCAGAAGCTTATGAGTTACCTCCATTCTAATCTCAAATCATGTCAATCTTCTGCAGTAATGCATCTGATTTGTGACATAAACTGTCAGAAGCTTATGTAGGTACCTCATTCTAATCTCAATCATGTCAATCTTCTGCAGTATGCATCTGATTTGTGACATAAACTGTCAGAAGCTTATGAGGTACCTCCGTCTAATCTCAAATCATGTCAATCTTCTGCAGTGATGCATCTGATTTGTGACATAAACTGTCAGAAGGCTTATGAGGTACCTCAGATCTAATCTCAAATCATGTCAATCTTCTGCAGTATGCATCTGATTTGTGACATAAACCTGTCAGAAGTTTATGAGTACCATCAGTCTAATCTCAAATCATGTCAATCTTCTGCAGTATGCATCTGATTTGTGACATACACTGTCAGAAGCTTATGAGGTACCATCATTCTAATCTCAAATCATGTCAATCTTCTGCAGTATGGCATCTGATTTGTGACATAAACTGTCAGAAGCTTATGAGGTTACCTCAGTCTAATCTCAAATCATGTCAATCTTCTGCAGTATGCATCTGATTTGTGACACAAACTGTCAGAAGCTTATGAGGTACCTCATTCTAATCTCAAATCATGTCAATCTTCTGCAGTATGCATCTGATTTGTGACATAAACTGTCAGAAGCTTATGAGTACCTCAGTCTAATCTAAAATCATATCAATCTTCTGCAGTATGCATCTGATTTGTGACATAAACTGTCAGAAGCTTATGAGTACCTCATTCTAATCTCAATCATGTCAATCTTCTGCAGTATGCATATGATTTGTGACATAAAACTGTCAGAAGCTTATGAGGTACCTCATTCTAATCTCAAATCATGTCAGTCTTCTGCAGAATGCATCTGATTTGTGACATAAACTGTCAGAAGCTTATGAGGTACCTTAGTCTAATCTCAAATCATGTCAATCTTCTGCAGTTGCATCTGATTTGTGACATAAAACTGACAGAAGCTTATGAGGTACCGTCATTCTAATCTCAAATCATGTCAATCTTCTGCAATATGCATCTGATTTGTGACATAAACTGTCAGAAGCTTATGAGGTACCTCTTCTAATCTCAAATCATGTCAATCTTCAGCAGTATGCATCTGATTTGAAACATAAACTGTCAGAAGCTTATGAGGTACCTCATTCTAATCTCAAATCAGTCAATCTTCTGCAGTATGCATCTGATTTGTGACATAAACTGTCAAGAAGCTTATAAGGTACCTCATTCTAATCTCAAATCATGTCAATCTTCTGCAGTATGCATCTGATTTTGTGACATAAACTGTCAGAAGCTTATGAGGTGGTACCTCAGCCTAATCTCAATCATGTCAATCTTCTGCAGTATGCATCTGATTTGTGACATTAAACTGTCAGAAGCTTATGAGGTACCTCAGTCTAATCTCAATTCATGTCAATCTTCTGCAGTATGCATCTGATTTGTGACATAAACTGTCAGAAGCTTATGAGGGTACCATCAGTCTAATCTCAATCATGTCAATCTTCTGCAGTATGCATCTGATTTGTGACATAAACTGTCAGAAGCTTATGAGGTACCTCCGTCTAATCTCAAATCATGTCAATCTTCTGCAGTATGCATTCTGATTTGTGACATAAACTGTCAGAAGCTTATGAGGTAACTCAGTCTAATCTCAAATCATGTCAATCTTCTTGCAGTATGCATCTGATTTGTGACATAAACTGTCAGAAGCTTATGAGGGTACCTCAGTCTAATCTCAAATCATGTCAATCTTCTGCAGTATGCATATGAATTTTGTGACATAAACTGTCAGAAGCTTATGAGGTACCTCATTCTAATCTCAAATCATGTCAATCTTCTGCAATATGCATCTGATTTGTGACATAAAACTGTCAGAAGCTTATGAGGTACCTCATTCTAATCTCAAATCATGTCAATCTTCTGCAGTATGCATCTGATTTGAACATATACTGTCAGAAGCTTATGAGGTAACCTCATTCTAATCTCAAATCATGTCAATCTTCTGCAGTATGCATCTGATTTGTGACATAAACTGTCAGAAGCTTTATGAGGTACCTCATTCTAATCTCAAATCATGTCAATCTTCTGCAGTATGCATCTGATTTGTGACATAAACTGTCAGAAGCTGATGAAGGTACCTCAGTCTAATCTCAATCATGTCAATCTTCTGCAGTATGCATCTGATTTGTGACATAAACTGTCAGAAGCTTATGAGGTACCTCAGTCTAATCTCAAATCTAAATGTGAGGTACCTCAGTCTAATCTTCAAGAATCTAAATGTGAGGTACCTCAGTCTATCTCAATCTAAATGTGAGGTTAGCCTCAGGTCTAAGTCTCAAATCTAAGATGGTAGGTACCTCAGTCTAATCTCAAATCTAAATGTGAGGTACCTCAGTCTTATCTCAAATCATGTCAATCAAAATGAAAACAGTTTATGATTTGACTACACGAAAGAACTTCAAACCTGGTGATAAAGTTCATGCTTTATTACCTATTCATGGAATGCCTTACAAACAGCTAGGTATCATGGTCCTTAAACAATAGAAGAACATGGAGCAGTCAGTTAATTATATTAATCAATACCCCTGGGAGGCGAAAGCAACTTTAACTTTGTCATATCAATAGATGTTAAAGAAAAACACATGGATGAAAAAATACTGACTATAATAACAAAGGCACTACATATAATGAGAAGTGGACAGCACATAATGACGACTTCACCGACCTTAATCATGTTACAAGCTGCATACATGTTTTTACTGCTGCACATTATTCGTTATTGTGTTTGTTCGTGACCGCCCTACAGAAAATGTGGGGTTAGTAAGATGTATAGGGGGCGAGGCAATAGCACATCTTTCTGTAGGGGTCATGTAACAAGACCCAAAAACTGATTTATTGCATCGAGCACCTTTTTAAAAGCAAATACCGATATTTAACCCATTTTATGGAGCGTTTACGTCATTGAGGACGTTCGCACAATTTTGACGTCATGACGATGACGTCACGACCGGTACAGTTTAAAAACATTATTAAATTTAATTATTAATATGTTTGCTAATAACGCCTTCAAAGAACTATTGAAAATTATTTAAACTTTGAATCGAAATTGTAGTCCATATTGTTTTAGTGCCCTCTATGAAATCTACTGACCCACTATAGAATAATAGAGGGTCACCATGTGACCTCGCTCTAACCCAATGAAATCCTAGGATACATGCTCATCAGCTCACCATTAAGACAGTATTGGCGCTCCATCGTTATACATTGTGAATTACACACAATGACTGGACATGAACTGTACATAGTGCGCTGAATAGAGGTTGACCTTTTCATTGTTTTATTCGAAAGCATTAAATTTATGACACTTGAATTTGTTTTGATCTAACAACCAATGTGCAATGTGCTTACTTGTTCCTAGAAGCCATCGCCTCGCCTCCTATTAATCTTACTGACTCCCACATATTTCTGTAGGGGGTCGGTAACAAACCCAATAACTAATAATATCATTAAGTAGTCAACAGATGGTAATAGTAGTGAAGTAAACATATTAATTCCAATTTTTAATAATTTACACACAGTGTAAAGTAAACATAAATTAATATACAATGCAAACATTTCACGAGATTGCTGTGGCGTATCTTTAAGCACATTCATGAATTATTGGACGGATATGAAATAAATTCATATTGTTACATAATTCATTGAGTTTACACTCAATAATTCCAATCTCTTAGGTCATATATAGAGGTTCTATGAGTACTCATTCATTATTGAATGGTAGTAAAACGAATTTGGCAGAAATGATATAATGCGAGGCACTTATTTTTTTATATATAATATTCAAATGATTGAGAACGAATGTTAGATTCGTATTGATCACATAACTCACATATCAACTTTTTTTATTGCATTTTCATGTCGCTTTATAAACCGTGGAATTGGATCGCAGTCTTATTGATTTTTTTGACAGCGTAATCTAGGCTTATTTGCATGCTTATATACTAGTGGTATTTC
Source organism: Cyrtodaria siliqua (assembly GCA_037043455.1). NCBI lineage: Eukaryota > Metazoa > Mollusca > Bivalvia > Adapedonta > Hiatellidae > Cyrtodaria > Cyrtodaria siliqua. The sequence goes on from JAWPHD010001741.1 coordinate 297,104, forward strand.
GAAAATAGTAGAATGGTGTTATTCCACTCCACAGCCGTAAGTTATCTGACATACATGTGTATGTAATAGCATTGTTTCATGTATATAACCAGCGCATACTTGCATCCCAGATAAAACTTTAAAAAAAAACAACCCGCCAAATAAAGAGCAAATTTACACTGCTAAACCTGTTTACATATGCATGAATTCTGTTGAGGTACTACTACTTTCTTCGCGATAGTCATATTATCTTATTTTAAATGATGTTTCATCTTAAAATGTAGTGTTTAATTAATATAAGTGTTGAAGTTATAAGGATTAATTTTGTTTCTATGAGTTAGCATCGTGCAAATCTGGTTCACATTTTACATATAATCCTTTGAAATTTATTCAGTTTGTGCGCGATTCAGCCAAAATTACGATGTATCGTTGTGTACGAAACAGCGCATTTTATTGACTTTTATTAAATACGTAGAATCATTTTCAGATGCGTTTAATGTATTTAAGTGTGAGGAAGGTGCTAAAATAATTATTTAACATATATATAGTATA